>CBVK0100604291.1:0-13046 GCA_900067695.1 Picea abies | reverse complement strand
AGTTGGTGCTTCCAATGAATGTAATTCTTTAAGACATATAAGAAAAAGCACTCTGTGGTTTTCTCTCGATTTGGGTTTCCACGTAAAACACTGGTGTACTGTGTATGTGTGTGATTGTTTATTTATTACTGCTCATTATTGGATAATAATTCTACATTGATATAGCATTTGAAGAAAAAGGATTATAATTACGTTATTACTGATTCACCCCCCCTCTCAGTAATCCAACAAGGTCCAGGGATATGTAAGAGTGTACAGTGAGAACGTTGACAAACACAACCCCTAATGCTTGCAGCGTTGTCTAGAGGATGGAAAAATTATGTTTCTTTTCCCAAATATGAAAAATGAGTATATTACAGTTTAATGAATACATTTTCCTATTATTATATATGGTTTTATACTTTATCAAAAAATTCGTTAAGAATTTACAAGGTTTTATAATTAAGTGAAAGATTCGCCAAGTTTTTACAAGATTATATAATTGATTAAAAGATTCGCCAAATAGTTATATACACACATTATATTATTGATAAAATAGCCTTCAATTTTTCCTATGTATCATGGGGATTCGCCCATTTATTATACATATAAATTTAGGGGGGGTTCTTAAAATCACCCCTATAGTTGAATCAACATCTAAAGTATAAATTCTTTTAATTACACTATGTAGACACAAGTGACTTGAAAAAGGAACTCTTAGCTCATGAAAGTACTCTTTATATCTCGTATTTCTTGTTTAAAATGCATTGAACATATTTAAAATCACCACTTAAATATGCGCACAACTTCACTCATTTTACTTTAGGTTCAAACCAATAAAATGTCAAATGCATAAGAGACCAATGAGGTCCTCTACTAAGAGAGATGAGCTATACAGAACATAATAGTTGAATCAACATCTAAAGTATCAATTCTTTTAATTACAATATTTAGACACAAGTGACTTAAAGAAAAAGAGACTCTTAGCTCATGGAAGTACTCTTTATAGCTCATATTTCTTGTTTTAAATGCCTTACATATTTTGATCAATTTATAATCATTCATCAAATTTAATAAGCAACAAGCAAATAAATAAAAAAAATTCAAAACAAATACATCATATCTACTAAAAGAAGTCATTGTAACAACTATGTTGATGCTAAGATAAGTCATTGTAACAACTATGTTGATGCTAAAATAAGCCATTGTGTAATATGTGATAGTCTTCTATGAAATAAACCATAGACCATAGCCATTTATTAAGGATTTGTAGAGTTAACAAGAAATCATTATAATGATGAAACCATGTCTCTTTCTTAAGGATTTTTAGACTGAACAAGAAATCATTATAATGACGAAAAAACAATGTGAGGAAATCATCGTTGTTTCAGTAAGAGTGAGGACAACTTTGTGATGAAACACTCCAATATGGAAATTGATTACATGCATTAATCATTGATTAGAAATAGAAAAAAAATGATTGAATTAACAATTATCGTATTAACTTATTTAATTACACATGCATGGCATCCTATCATGGAGGAGGACAATGAAACTTATCCAAGTTGATGGGTTAATCTTTTTCTTAAAATTGTACTTAGGAAAAAGTACATTAAATGAGTTATATTTTAATGTTGACTTAATGAGTACTTTTTATAAAATTAAAGTGAAAAAATAATTTAAGTCGTGGTCTTTTAATCAATCTTGATCATCATAAGGTGTATGATGATCAATCTTGGCCCTCCATTCTTGGAGAGGGGTGCATTATGCACAAGAGAGATTTCTGAAGAGAGAAATAGGATAATTGTTTGTGGGTTTGGAGAGAGAGTTTGCATGGAGACGAGGAGACTTCTACACTGAGATTGGCACACATCTTCAACATTGCAGAAGTATTTCCCTACAAATATGATCAGGAGGATTTGCAGAAGGGGGCCATACATTTGTTGATGAGGTTTTGTATTTGGCTGGGTTGATATTATTGTAAGAGATCTCTATATTTTCCTGCTCAATAATAATAAAATCCAAACCTGTTGTACGGTTTTCCCTCCGGGGTTTTTCCAAGGACGAATTGTCTAAAAATTACTTGTGTACATGTGATGTGATTGTTGTTATCTTTTACTGCTAAGTTCCTCGTTATTATTTTCTGTTGTGTATTATTTATTTGTGAAGAAAAATCAATTAACAAAAAATTTAATTGATTTAGTGAATTGAGTTTGAAGAAAAATCACACTAATATGAATGTAAAATAAGTAGAATAAAAACCTAATGCGTGTCATGGATGAAGGAATAAAAAACCTAAGAAATGGTGAAATTACGTAAAAATATTTGATAGGTCCAATAAATCATAAATTGTATCTTGAATTTAGACTAAAGTAGTACTCTAGTAATAAAGATTAGCAGTAGAAAAAATAGTGGTTGAATTAACAATTACCGTAATAACTTATTTAATTACACATGCATGTAGAAGCAAGTGACTCGAAAATGAAAGTGTAGTAACACTACGAGTGACTCATAAAATATTAAAGACATACCGTTATAATAGAGTTCAACTGCAAAAAACACAATGGTTGAACCAACAATTAATGAATTAGCTTATTTAATTGCATGTTCGTAAAGAAAAGTGACTTGAAAATAAAGATTTAGTAACATTATGGGTTTCTCTAACAAGGGTAATAAGCGTGATATTTAATTAAACATATTCTATTATAAAGGTAAAATTTCTATGCAAGGTCCAAAACTTAAGTGGTAAAAGATTCTCACAAACAATTCAACATGTCATGCAATTATATCCAACCTAGTAGAAAATACAACTAATGTATTAGCATATAAATTACACATGCATTTAAAGGAAAGACACTTGAAAATGAATATTTAGTAACCTATGACAACCTTTTCTGAAGAAAAAAAACTAAGCCAAAATTCTTACATAAGGATTTTTAGTGAGAACAAGAAATCACTCTAAGGAAAGAAGTGGTGCGAGGAACACATAGCTCCTTTGTTACATGCCATTATGTAGTTTCAATGTCATAGTAATGCAATAATAAGGCATGTTTTGTGCAAGGAAGGAATCCCATTCATGGAGATTACTTACAACAACATCAAAGCATGAACCAAGTTTGGATCTATTTAGGTCTACATATAACTATTGATTTTGACATAGGGAATTATAAGACAAGAAATAATTTATAGATATGAGGTAGATCATGCAAGATAAACACAAAGATTGTACAATACAATATATACGTACCAAGAAAATACAATAAATATTAAGAACACAAGGAAATCGATTAAGAAAATACAATACATACTAAGAACACTATAGTATGATCTTCTAAGCTTGGTGCTAAAGTATATATAAAGGTCAAGCCAAATAGTTGTGTCCACTTAAAATTCCATTTAGCTCTTCACAAGGTATTGTGGCCCATCACAATTGTTCTAAACATTAACCTAACATGTCGCAATTACCTCGTGATATTAAGATTTACCCTATATAATACGAAAGCAAATTCAAAATTATATTGATTTGGTAATGTGCCACCCACTTGTATGAATCTAAAAGAATTAGAATTTACTCTGAAGACCCAGCTCAAATGGGAGCATAGAATATATGGTTGAAAAGTTTATTCTGAGACCTTTCCAGTAGTATATGGCACTACCTTTAACTCCATAGGAATGAGGAGATATGAAAGACTTTGTTAGGTCGACCCAACCAGTTTTACAAGTCGACTCCATAAGTGAACACAAAAATATTATAAATACAGGATAGATGTGCGCATTTGAAGAGTATCCAAGAAAGAAGAGAAAGTACAAGTGCGTAGAAGAGATCTGAGGTGCACAAGATCTGAGGTGTGCGCTATGAAGGAATAAGGTCTATGACGTTGCAAAGTGCGTCGTTTTTAGGCTATGATGTTGTAGTCTGGAAATGTATTTAGGAATGATGTTATGAGGTTCACTAGGGCATGAAGGCTAAATCTAACTAGGGTTTGAAGCTATGTCTAAGGTATGAAGCAAGGAGAGGCGTTAGAGCATGAAAGTTAAGGGTGTGGTGATGTTATAAAATGCATGAGGTATGAGTCATGCAGGTGAAGTCAAAAGCACTCTGTGTATGAAGATCTTAGATTAGTACCTATACATGTTTTACTGACTTGGTGTTCAGCTGAGGAGATTGGTGTCTCTAGTAGGTTAGTGCCTGCAAGCTTTGTAACAGTAGGTTGGTGCCTACAAACTTTTATAAAGATAATTTTTTGTGGTTTTCTCCCACAAGGGTTTCCAAATTAAAGTCTATGTATTGTGATTTGAGTTTACATGCATTTATTGTTTTAAAGTTAATGAATGATTGATGACTATTCATTTAAAGTATAAAGCATCTTATACTAATTCACCCCCCTCTCAATATAAACATTTTCTTGCTTTGCCTTATGTATTTGGTTGAACAAAGGTAAAATATATATGTTTCAAATCATTCCCAACACTGAAAGTTCATGGAAAATAGCTCTAGGGAACCTCAAGGTTGAGGTGAAATTTTTTACTTTGCATTGAAAGGTGATTTTTGAGAAATTTTAGCACTAATCTTGACACGAAAATTAAAAGGCAAGAGGTACTTTCTAGAATTGTGGTAAATCATGCAAGACAGATTCTAAGAACATAATAACATGAAAAGGGGTTAAGAAAGGGGTAATTCATATTGAGGCCAACTGTAAATACTATGATCTTCTAACCTTGGTGATAAAGTATATATAAAAAAGTCAAGTCAAATAGTTTCCCTACCCACAAAAAAGTGCATCAAGCTCTTATCAAGGTATGGTGGCCTATACGAAATTGTTCTAAAAATTAAACTCTTACTAGTTGCAATTAGCTCATCCTCTCAAGATTCACTTGTTTTATAGAAAAGCATTTCCAAAAGTCTCTTGGTATTATAATGTGTCACATACTTATATGAATGTAATAGAAGAATCAAAAGATTAAGAAATTTTTCTGGGTATAGGCCATGAATCAAATATATACAAAAAATGAACATAAGGAAAACAAAAACATTTAAGCATCTTTGTAAAATGGAAGGTTCAAAGTTGTACCAACATTGAGGTGCATTAAAAGCACATTTGTTCCAACAAGTTGAGATCTTCTCGCAATGTTTCGGGTTGTATCAACTAGGTACAACAATTCAAATGATTACCATGTCGTATCATTTGTTTGAGCATTGATAGAGTTTTCCCTCTCTTCTCCATGGTGATGTTTTCCATAATGGGTTTTACACCATGTCAATAATGTTTTGTGTTACAACTAAGTTTTGATGATTTTAATGGATGTCTTAGTAAATTCATAGTTATCCATGTATTGATTGATTGATTCAATTCAATTCAATTTTGAGTATCATTCAACGTCTATTTCATTGTTTAGTGCATTTACAATTTCATATTTGATATCATAAAGCCAATGTAAGAATTCTTTAGTGATTTTATGACTGAAGCAATGGGAATTTCCAAATTGATAAGTATCAAAGTTGGTTTCTTTCTTGCAAAGGAAGAACTTTTCCATGGAAGGAAAAGTTGGTGATGAAAAGAACCTAAAATTGGCACCAAAAGGTGGAAAGGGGGATTACGAAAAACCAAAGAATTTTATGAAGCAAGGGCTAAGAGATTAGATAAGATAATTTTATTAATATTGAACAAATGACCACAAATAGGTTAATGTCACTGCTAAGTACAACAATGTAAGATGTAGGAGCATCTTGCTCTCCTCAAACTCTTCAAAGTTAAAAAGACCATAAGGTCTTGATATTTTCCCATGAGGGGGTGGATTGTGAAATCATTGTAAAACTATGTAAATATCCATACTTTCAAAGTATAGAATTAGAAGGTTCTAGAAGTAAAATGAAGTGTCAAGAGGGTGATAACTCATTGTAACAAATATTTAATTAGTGGCAGCATTCGAAGTGGACTCAAAAATATTTAGGAGTGAGTCATTGAGAAGATGGAATCAAATTTCTATCTTTAGAAATAGTTACATGAATTATAGGAGTTAGTTAAAGCTCAATATTGAGCATATGAATGTAAGCCTACGGGCATTTAGAAGAAGGAAAAAGATGGCCAACAAAAGGTGAATTCAGCCATAATAGATTTGGTCATGGTTTTGTTAAATTATGTACAGTTGTAGTTAATAAAAAAAGGCAGATTTGCCACCATACTGTGTGTATATAAATTTGTGTGTTAAGTATTGGATGGGGAGAGAATACTCTTGTTGAAGAGCTAAATGATTGAACTGTGGTATTAAAACTATGTTTTCAAGTTTAGGAAATCTCTTTTCATGATGGTCAAACCTATCATTAAAAATCTAGTGTTTTGTTAATCCTGAAACAAAAAATACAAAGGTATATACAATGCTAGATATCTACTTGCAAGCTTAGTTAAATATTGTGTTGTAGGTCGAGGAGGGAGAATAGCGATAGTCATAATATCATCAGTATTCACTCTCATACACCTCTAAGTAAACAACAACCACTAAAATCAACGCTTAACTGAAATTTATCAAACCTTTTTACATCTTTGTTAGCAAACCTACATTAATTTAAGGTGTAGGGATTTGGAATAGGTTGAAAGGATAAATTTCCAAAGCTATCAAACAAACTTAGCATCTTGTGATAGGGAGAGAAAATCCAATTGTCATATAGGATTTTTTGGATCCCCTTCTCACACAGGGGTTACGCACGAGGTCGCATTCGGGTGAGTTACGGATATTATCCCTCTATGGTTCAACTGTTTGTAGTGGTCGGATCGTATATTGGGGGTCACTTGATGGTATACCCATGATTATGTGTGGGAGCCTCTCAAGTTGATTTCGGACTTGTTATCCTGTCCATACATTCGGATCGGACTGTCAACTATACCCACCTAGGGGATTACTGTGAATTGGTGACCTTAGTAGCCATAAACTTTAGGGTCTCACACAAGGTGACGGTGAAGGGAAGTCTCACTGTACCTGGAACAGACGTTGTTCAAACTCACTCGAGCTCCTTGGAGGGTAAGTCCACAATTAATGCATGGAAGCTTGCACCAAGGCTTAAGTCCATTAAGCAGGTCGCCAACGTAACTGATCCACCCTCCCTACCCCTTCCTCTTCCTATTTTTATCTCGCGATGTTGGATTTCATCACCAACTAGTGGTTTCATTGTAGGAAGGTTTTGTTTGATTGTTTGCTTCTCAGATTCATAGCATGTGTTGGTTTTGTTACTTAGTGGACCTTAGGTCGACTCAGTGTTAATGGCATCAAATCCTAAGAGTACCAATGGAGGAACCCCTTCTCCTAGGGAACCTTATACCTTTCCTTCGTTTGGAAACTTTGGTCCTACGTACATTGCCACACTAAGTCTTCCGGGACTCACCATCGGATTACCAGTTTGGTTGTTCCCCACTCTGGTGATCTCGAATCCTCCCAATGTTTCAACTACACCTAATACATTAGATGTCAGTACACCACCCACACATCAGCCTCATGTCGACTTTTCACCTTCTTCACCCATTAAGTCTCCTTCCCTTTCTCCTTCTTTATCTAGTGAAAGCCTTAAAGCAAGTAGCCAGGTTGATCAGGAGAAGAAGAAACGAAAAGAGAAGAAGAAGAAGACCTCGAAAAGGACCAAGGATCCAACAACATCAAATGTTTGATCCAAGCAACCAACTAATGTTAATAGTACTGGGAGTGTTGATGAGGTCAACAAGATTAAAATAAAGAATCTGAAACCCAAATTCCTGTGCATTCTTTGTAAGGGTGACCACTTTCTTAGGGATTGCCCTGGTCTTCCCAAGGTCTTAGAAATGTGGTCCTCCACGTCATCGGCCTCTACCAGTCATGCTGAGGATACCCCATCAACTAGTGACGTTAAGGTTGGTAATAAGAATACAACTGTCAAATTCCCTTGCATGTTATGCAAAGGTGATCATTATTCTCACCTTTGTCCTCGTATGGATGAGGCTTCTTCTCTTTTGGAAAAAAAATCAACTTCCAAAAGGTTATCGTAAGATTTCTCCCAACCCATCGTTAGTTGATGGACTGATCAATCTGGTTCCATCCCCAGTCAATCCGGTTGATCAGGTGGTCAATCTAGTTTCATCTTCGGTCGACCCCACTCTCCCTTTAGAGAGTGACACCAAAGCGGTCGATCTGTTTCCACCCATTGACCCCATTCTCCCCTTGGAGAATGAAACCCAAGTGGTTGATCTAGTTCTATCATCAGTCGATCCTACTCCTCCTTTGAAAAGTGCCAAAGTGGTTGATCCAATCCCTTCCTTGGTCAGTCCCACCCTTCCTCTGAAGAGTGCCTGCGTGGTTGATCTAATCCCCTCATCGGTCAATCCCACTCTTCCTCTGAAGAGTGCCACTATGGTCGATCCGATCCCATCATCGGTCGATCCTACTCTCCCTCTAGAGAGTAAACCCGATACTGCCCACATTTTTCTCATTGATACAGAATCTACCGTGCTAGGGGGCATTCCCACTTCTCCTGTGAAACCCCCTCTAAGCAATGAGGCCATCCTTTTTTATTGGGGTGCGTTAACAAGACCTCATCTTCCCTCTCACATTCCCTTCTAGATTACAGTACAGGTTTGTGGTCGAGACATTCCTCAAATGCTGATAGATGAAGGTGCGTACGTTAGTATTTTGTCCTATGTTGCTTGGCACTCTTTGGGTTGTCCTCAGCTTGCGTCGGTTACACATAATTTGTTAGCTTTTAACAGAATAACTAGTCAAACTTTAGGGATGCTTCCTTAGTTTCTAATAACTTTGGGAGGGAAAACTGTCTTTATTGATGTCATGGTAGTCCGAGACCCCTTGGATTTTGCTTTACTCCTTAGACGAGATTATGTCTATTCCATGAAATCTATAGTGTCCACTCTTTTTCGCGTGATATCTTTCCCTCACGATGCAAGAATTATGAATATTAATCAACTTTCCTCCATCAGTCATGACTGGATTACCTCTCTTAATGGTTCTTATATGAAAACAGTATCACCCCTGCCGCATGTCAATTATGTGGCATTATCTCCCATGGCTTCAACTTCAGACGATTTGGATCCGGTAGTTGACATGTTGATCTCTTCGGTAGGGTTATTGGAGCCTGATCTCCTTACCCCTGACGAGACCCTCGACATGTGTTCCTTCCAGAGTAATTTTCTTCCATCTAGTGAAGATCTCTTGGAAGCCATGACCAAGTTTTGTCCCTTGACATGGTGTCCTTCCAGAGTGTTATTCTCTTGGAAGCCATAATCAAGGAGATTCCACGAGCATAGTTTATTTTCTCTGTAGCAAGCTCATTAAAAAATGAAACAGAGGTCACGAGCATAGTTTCTCTTTCCTATAGCAAGCTCGTTAAAAAATGAAACAGAGGCCTTGAGCATAGTTTTCCTCTCTGTAGCAAGCTCATTAAAAAATGAAACAACAATATGGGGATTGAACCCAGAGCCCCGAGAATAGCTCTTTTCCTGTGTCAAGCTTGTTAAAAAATGAAACAATCACCTCTTTTGAACCATCATTTCATCCACCCTTATCTTTTTCTCCATCTAGTAGAGAAATTGGTGACAACCTCAAAGTTGATGAATGAATTGAATCTTGGAGGGCATGTCTCCAGTCTTTCATGATCATTTTGGAGTTAAGCCACTAGCTTTCAAGCTGGGGGCATGCTGAGCTTAGTCTTTGTTCTTTCTCGTGCTCGTAAATACATGAGAATGGATCCGGGTAAACTTTTATCTCTTTTTCAGACTTGCATGAATATACGAAAAAGGAACCCCCTAGAGTCTTCTTTAAACTCTTTTCAAACTCTCTAAATGTGAAAAGATTGTCGAGTGATCTTGCTTCCTTTTCCACTCGTTAAAAGGTTTGAAAGGGCATCTTTTGAGTGATAATTAATCTCTTTTTTGGCCTCGCGAGACTAACATTATGAAAAAGGACAACATTGGAGTTGTCTTTAAGTTGTTTTTAGACTCTCTAAATATGAAAAACCACTGAGTTTACCTTCTATGGACTCGTTAAATGATCATACATTGAAGGTCCCATATGGGACCAAACCCTTACTTCTTCCAGTTCGTTAAACAAAGGAAGAGGAACTTACTGAAGGTGAGTTATATCGAGCATGTGTTACCCTCCTCGAACTCGTTAAATTAAAAAGAGGTACTCGTCTATTTGGATGGGGGAAAAATCGAAAGAAGCAAGCCAAGCAGTTTTTTGAGAACACTACCAGTAGCCCTTACAGTCACCCTTGAACATGACACTTTGTCTTTGCACACATTTTAATCCGTTGAACCTCTGCACTGAGCCAATCCTCTGAGTTTCTTTTACACCTTTGGGTCACCCGATGAAATTCACTATATCCACTACATTATCGTGTTTTGGTCCATGTCATGTTTTTGTTGTTGTGCCTCAGTGTTCAAAGGAAGTATCTACCTCGAGAGTCAGCCATCACAAATATCCTATTTCAATACCTATGTCAGTCCATGTTCATTTGATCTACCAATTACATCTCTGTGTCAGTTTTGTGTCATTGATGGGGGATACATCAAGGCCCTCCTTTGACAAGTCTATTCTTGTCGACTTCAACACATTATCTAGGAGTTATACTTAGAAACCAGTTAGTACCTTGGGACCTGCATGCCTCAATGGCAGGCCTCCTCGTGTTCGATAGTGGGTTTGCATCATTGACCCCCGATCAGATGATTCCATGGATGTTCGACTTCAGCTCATTCATTCGCATTCGTTGGAATGTACTAGAGTACCTTGGGAATCATTGACATCAATGGTGATCTCCCTTGCACTTGTTAACGGTTTACATCACTGACCGGTAATCAAGTGGTTTCTACCATGTTCGACATCAGGACATCTATTCACATGGTTAGATTCGTACTACATCGGGATTAGTAAGAAGACCCTAGGTTGAGTGTCATCACTCTTATGTATACTTGGCCCAGGTTGCGAAGGAGTTATTTTGAACTATGATACATATATTGTTACATAGATCCACTTTGTATTGGTCATGGCTATGTCTTGTCATCTCGTAGATCCACTGTGTATTCTTCGTGGCTACGATCAGTTCAGGTCATAGAAGTATAGATCCACATTGTATCTGCAGTGCCTATACCATTTTGTCAATATAATTATGAATCCGTAGTGTATTTTATGGCGGCCATACCTAAAAAGTCTTTATCACTCAAGCATAGGTCCATACCCTAATAAGGTATATATCTTTCTCCTTCTCTTTTATTCATTAGCTTGATAGGATCTAAAAGAAAGTCAGTGTCCATGTTAAGCACTTTTCTATCTTGGTCTTAGGAGTCTAGAGACCAAGAGGGAATCCACTTGTCCACAGGGGGATTCACCTTCAACAACACAGACAAATCATCCTTTTTCCTATCCCATTACCTTAGGGTATATACTTTAGGAGAATTAACTTCACCTCCATCAGACATAGAGATGTCGCTAGACTCCCTTTTGTGAGCTACATTAGAATTCTACAGAGAGACCTTCAAACCTACAACCTTGTTTCAGAGCTGTGATTTCAAAATAGGTGGGATAAACCTCTAGGGTGAGGCTACCTAGGAGGGGATAGGAGAGAGGGGAAAGGGAATTTCTTTTAAAACCACTAACTATAATGATGCGTGAAAAGAAGAGGAGGGCCATTCGAGGCATAATGTAATATTACGAGGAAGAGACTTTGAAGCATCCAAAACTGTCACATTTGCATCTTCCAGGGAAGCACTCATTGTTAAAAGGAAGTCCTCTTTCACAACCAAAATTACCCCTGAGCTACTTTGCAGCCTGCCCCCCTCCACTTTCTTTGATTTCTGGACCCGTATCTCTTTTTTTTTGCTCACCTGGCTTCACCTTATTGCATTGTGCTTATAGATGACCTATTTCATGACAACCATAACATCAAAATGACAAACTCTAGTAATCCACACATTGATTCCATGAGTTTTCACCGTAGATCAAGTTAAGTTTGCCAACTAGGCCTTCCCATAGGTCTACTTCCACATGAACCCACACCCAATGTGTGTCCTCCTTTAGCTCCCAACCTTTCTCTAGATCATTGAATCTTCCCAATTTATTACCTATAGATTTCATGGATGGTTTGTTCCAGAAGACCAAGTGACGGCTAGGGAGGATAGCCCAAAAGTTTTGGACAATCACCTAAGCTCAGGCTGGATCGAAATCTACAAACAATTTCTAAAGCACCATCCCTAAGTGCCCCCAATTCCATTCCTTCCCCACGAGAAGATTCACATCATCCTATGAACATAGTTTAAAATAGAGGAAACCATGGACCATAACGTGGAAACTTGACACGCATCCCAACGACGAAGTCTAATTAGAATCCATCCAAGATTTCAAGGAATTTGAATAGACTGCCTTATCCCTAGCAGAGAACACCTTATCTAGAATCCCTAGAAATTCATCCAAGTGCACATCCTTTCCCACCACCATGGATGCATTGTCAACCTTGGCTCAAATATACTTTCTGGATCTTCAAGGGCCTCTGTGCACTGCAATTCCTCCTTGCTACTAGAAACTTCTCCAGATATTTGAGCATTGGGGATTAATTTGAGGGACTTAGCGGATGGAGGGGCGAAATCGAGACTATGGAGAGGGGATGATGTGTTTAAACCAAGAGTAAAATCCACCTGATGGTTGGCCTCCATGGTGGCTACAGATCGAAACATGAAGTTAAGGAGCTTGGGAGGGTGAGGGAATGGATCTACGACTAGGATCGAGGATGATGTTGTCATGCAAGGGATAGAGGGGGCATCAAAGGGGCCCCCACCCTCTTTCATACAACCTAGCATGATCAAGGATTCAGATTCCCCCAAGGCGCGAGCCCTTAGGTTCTATTGACGAAGAATAAAATCACGATTGGAGTAAAAGATCCCATCCGATGGGATCAGATCTTCCCCGATATCCAAAGCTTTGACTTCCATAAAAGAGATTGTTTGGGTCCTCAGAGAGATCAGTATCGATCGTCGAAAAAAAAGAGCATTGGGTAGGTGTAAGGTAGCTAGAGAGGTAGTGGGGGGGCCCAGAGGGCCCAT
>CBVK0100604290.1:0-10318 GCA_900067695.1 Picea abies | reverse complement strand
ACCGCTCTTCCGATCTCACTGTTGACCTTCATCTTCTCCATGTTCAGATGCGGGGAATGTCGAAGTAGCTCCATAAATATGGCCTCATACTCAGGCTCCGTATGACCACCCTATTGCAAGGTGTTGAACTGATTGATTTGGTGCTCAATGAATTCCTCTCACAAATACCTCTCCCAGAACCGTTTCTTGAACATTTCCAAGGACACGTCTTCGACGATCTTGTTTAGTTGAGGTAAGAGCGTCTTCCACCATAGAAGAGCACTCCCATTCAATGAAAAAAATGCTATGCGGACCTTCATGTTAGAGGTGTAGTCACACAATGCAAAACACATTGCCATGTTCTCCAACCATGCCTCACCATCGGAGCCATCCATGGAAACACTGAACTCATGAAACTTCACCTTCGCGAGTTCTATGTGAATGCTACCACTGTCTGTAGGAGCGCGTTGTGAACCCTTATTCGGTACATGTGCTCTGGCCTCATCTCTATCAACTCGATTAATCGAGGCCTCTAACATCCTTCAAAAGGATCGCATCATCCCTACCATATTTCCCACAATGATCTCGTCCTCCCCAATGAATTTTTCTTCTCCCTAAAGGTTTATAACCCTATGGCATGGATGCTACTGGAGGCATCGTGCCTCTTCCCCTAGCATCACGTCGTCTACCTCCACGATGTCCTCTAACCATGATTACCTCCCAGATAGGTTTTAAATTTTAATTAGCGATACGTTATTAATTAAGTGTTTAATATAGTGGAAGGCATGAAGATCCAAAGTTGTAGGGTTGAACCTGCTCTGATACCATATGTAACGACTCTGTTGATACGAAAACAACGATGTACACTAGGTAAAAAAATAAATCATTAGATAATTAATGTCAATGCATGTTTCATAGCAACACATGATAAACACATAAAAGTAATTAGTGACGCAGTTCAACACATCACAATCAACTAAAGAAAACTTAAATAATGATAAACCAGACATTAAATAATAAATGAGTACCCTCCCAACCTACCTTGCAAGGTTAGGACCTCCAGGACACATAAGAAATGCTCAATCCCATGATTCATCTGATTGATTTTGACCACTTAAGGTCTCAAGGCTTGCGAATGTTCTGAGTAATAAGGAGGTGTCTAATTCCCACTAATCAAATAATTCCCACTAATCAAATCATACATCACATTATTTTATGGCGCAAAAATAATTATCAATTCTATTTTCATGGCAAAAAACAAATCTAGTCACATAACTTTTCATACATCACATTTATTTCATGGTGCAAAAATAGTTATCACTTATATGTTCATGGAGCAAACTAATATGATCACATAATGATTCATACATCACTTTCATTTCATGACGCAAAATAATTATCAATTTTTCGACGCAACCATCTAAGAAACACTTCGACAATAGTCCAACTCCAAATCATGTATTAAAGTAATTGGCGCAAAAGTAAACTAACTTCAAATCAATCATACATCAACATAATAAAAGGGGCAAGAGTAGTTGTCTACTCTATTATCACAACACAAGTAACTCTAAGTACTCTATCAACCATACATCAATATTTTCATGGTGCAATAGAAATATATGTATTCAATCAATCATACATCAAGTAAATGTCACAATTACCTCATATGAAATATTCCAACAACAGTCCGTCTATAATGACACATATAAATTTAAAGGACACATTTTTGCCTACGAAACGTTCTAGCAATATTTCAACTACATTTTACACTAAGAAGGACGAGGACAATAGGTCAAGGATTGCAACATTCCTATGTTGTTTAGGACCCTTAACTAGTAGTTCGACACGAGACATGCATCAAGAATATATCATTCCCATGGATGGGAAAGGGATCTATGTTCTTAAACAAACATCAAGCATTTAATTTAGCGGAAGGTTAAGTAAGGCAACAAGACATGACAATGTAAAACCAGAAGATCATAAGTATAAACTTGTAATAGATACGGATCTAAATACGCCCATCAAGTAGTTTCCCAAAAATAAAGCTCATACTAGTCGAGCATCAATATCAATACTTCAATCTTCTTTAACAAGTACAAACTTCAAGTACCGAGACTTTATGTCTTTTAAATGGGCATATCTCGAATTAAGTTGTACAATAAGGATTCATCACTAATTTCATATTCATTCGCATGGTACTAAAGGAGATCAATTATTTAAATAAACATTGGAAGTCAAGGTGGATTTTACATATCCATTTAATACAATTAGAAGATCGATAGACGTTAATAATTAATAAAAATCACATACTATCATGTTCGTCCTCTTAGAGACCTGTGGTGGTCATGAAAAAATAAGGTAAAGTAAAGAGGACATCAAATTCCCATTGTATATCCTAAGGAGATAAATATATTATCATGCTGCAAGACAAGATAGCTACTTTACACATCCAAAGGTGAAGAAGCAAGAGAAAACCTAACCCTAAAGGGTGATAGATATAAGGATTTTATTGTTAACTTTCATACTCATTATATCCCAAAGGAAGGTTAAGGTTCTTCTTTGGAAACAAAAAGGAGTGACATCACTCAACTTAGTCAAATGTTCTATGAGGATCAATCATTTGTTGTTAGCGCCAGACTTCAATGCTATCTAAAATTCCATTTAGAATTTAAGGAAAACCGAGGTCGTAAAGGGGAAAAACGAGGGTTTCTGATGCAGTAGGAAGTCGCAACTGCCTTCTCGTGCTCTCCCCTTCTCTTCAGGATTGTTCGAATTCCCCTTTGAGCTGAATTAGCTCTTCAGATTCCCTGGTATCAGAGCCCTGCTTTGATACCACTTGACGCAGACGATACCAACGCCTTCCCACAGGATCGATCAAATCAACCCCTTGAGACGAAGCGGCTCATTCGATTCCCTGCTGGAATCTCTGATGAAAACCCGATCCATAGGTCCTGCTCTTTTCCTGTCATGGCCTCTGCACGTGCCTGTGACTTTTTATCGATTCAATTTCGGGTTTCAGAGTTTCGTGTTTTCTGATGTCGAGAGTTCTTGACCTCTCGAACTCTCGACCTCTGATTTGACGATGCGCTCCCTTTCGGCCTTAGCCCCTCCTGGCTAGAATTTTTGTCCACATGATCACTATCCTCGTGACCACAACCCTATCTCCTATCGGGGTTTCAAAAATCTCAATGCCCAAATGCATAAACACCTTGTGCATAGGATCCTCGATATCCCAATCCCTGATTCTCTGACCTGACGTCAGCTATGCCCCACTACAACAGAGCTTTCTCCCACTGTCAGGGTTTCAGACTTCACGATTCCAAGTTGCAAGGGATTCTTGTCCACTAGATTCCTGATATCTCGACTCGCGATTTCCCGATGTCAGCTCTCCTTTTGGGACTTTTCCCGATATCGCTCAATCGTTGCCATGCATCCTCCTATGATGGACGGTCCTGATCGCCTCTTGCGATTTCACGACTTCTGATGTCTCGAAAGTCTTGTCCTCAAGACTCACGAAACGCCGAACTCCGATGCGCCGATTTACCTTCTATCGAGACTTTCCCCGATAGTCTGGATCTCCGCCACGTGTCCCCTAATAGATGGATGACCCTGATCCAGTCTCGCTATTTCGAGACTTCTGATGTCCTGACTTACACGACCTCGGAAACTCTGATTTCCCGAGTGCCGATATCCCGATGTCTAGTGTCCGGATCCCCAGAATGGACTATCACGCGACACGCGTTCGCTCCCAAACGAATGACCCAGATCAAATCTCGTTGGTTCGGGGTTCCTAGTGTCGAGTGAATCTCCTCACGTCCTCGATATCCCCGATATCATGAACGCTGATATCCCGATGGCCACTCCTCTCGTTGGGATTTCCCCCTTAGCTATTCCCGATGGTAAACCTTGTGCAGCTCCTGTCCAATCCGACGACTGACGGGAAATTTGCTCAAGATATGACGGCTCAGATCATCTCTTCTCCTGCATGCTCTCTGGACGTGAAAACCTTCCAACGGTCCAGATCTCCTCGGTCAATCTGACAGCTGCTGTTGCTCCTCCTGAGCTTGCGAACTGTCTTCCCAGTCTTGGAAGAATTTCCAATTCCTCAAAGGCCTCAACCTTTGTCTTCTTTCTTCCCTGCAAGATCCTTTACCTGAGTTCTTGCCTGCGCTCTTCGATGGCGCTGTTCCTCCTGAGCTTGTTCCTCCTTTCGAATCCTTAAAGGATTCTTCAACTCCTGCACTCCTTGCAGAGTCTTCTCATACACATGCTGGTGCTATCTATCCTGAGCTTTCCTCAATACTCAGGCCCCTAAGGGATTTTCTCTTTCTTCCTTTCTCCACAGATGGAGAAATATTGATGCCCTCCTGGATATCCTTCTGCTCAAGAAACCTCTTGCTGAGTCTACAGGGTGTTCAACAACCCTATGAAGATCCTTCAGTGGATTCTTCCTCTGAATTCCAGAAATCAAAGAGTTCTCTTCTCCCTGTGCCTATCTTCACACTTACTCCAATTCCCACCTGGTAGAGTATCTTTTCCCAGAACTTCTAGCAGTTCTATACTACTGTGCACCTATGCACCCGCTCAATGCCCACCTGGCAGAGCTCTCAGAATCCTCAGTGATTCTGGTTCTTCCTTAAGAACTCACAACAAAGTTCTTCTTCAGCACCTTGTGCCTAGACTCAATGCCCACTTGGCAGAGCTTTACAGAATCCTCAGTGATTTTGTCTGCAACTGTTTCTTCTCCCACACAGCCTTGCCTCCAAGGTATTCAACAACCTTGAGGTCTTCCTCCCAAGTTGTTGACTCCATCTTCCTGTGCCACAGCACGTCTTTGTCTGAAACCGCAGTATTCAGAAGTGCTTCAATGCACCAGTATTTAGAAACTACAGTACTCTATCATGCCCTCCTGGTATGAAGCCTCAAAGACTTTCAACCCTGGAAATAAAACACACTCCCACAAATGCACACCTACAACATACATCTACAACATACATAAAGAACACTCACATACATTCATTCAACACAAAATTCATGCAGGAAAAACTGCTTCTGTTTATATTAAAATGGAAAATGCCTGTTTGTACAAGGGTGTTCTCAAGCTCTCTCTCTGGCTCTTCTCTTACAACCACTACCACTACCACTTTGCTTCCTAAATGAGATACTCTAAGATCTCTTTTACCTGAGGGGGCTCTTTGAGCGCTTCCCTCCAACCTACCTACCCTATTCAATTACATTGAATGGGATGTCTAGTCCACTATCGGATTTAGATCTCAGCCATACAAAACATTAAAGGCTGATCTACTCTACGCCTACACAAAGGCACGACTTCCCAGCTCAACAACTTAAACATTAAATTACATTCAATTCAGATTTCAAATGAGGTTGCACCTCTCTCTTCAACGCGCGATTTGAATTCGATGACGTGGCTGGCTGGCTGGCTGGCTGACGTGGAGAGATGCTCCTGCATCAGTTTCCATCATGTTAGCACTTTGTAAATTTGTTCGGCTGATAAAACAAACGAAAGAGGCAACTCTTTCAACAAGCTTTAGAACTAGGTATTATCCTGGTCATCTCCGAGAGGGATCTCTCGTGTCACTTGATGTTTCTTTAGCAATCAATGGCTAGATTTAGTTTGTTTTGGGGGTTTTTATAAAGTTTCTGGCAAGGAAGGGGAGGGACACTTAGTGCTATGGACTCAAAATTATGAAAGTGAATGAAAACAATGACTGGCTAATAGAACTCTCCATAGGATAAGGTCTAAATGAGGCAATGAATCTGAGTTATAAATTGTATTTATGTATAGTGTAGGAAGAAGGAGAAAACAAGTAACTGCATCATATGATTACTGAAATGAATTTTGAATTAGTTAGGAAGAAAATTACACAGTTTAAATTGCCTAAGCCCAGAGCATTAACAGATGAATTTTGAGATTTTAACTATCCAATTTAAATAGAATAAAATGAAAATGGAATTAAGGAACATGGGAAATACATACAATGCAAGGAGACAAAACTCATATCACCACCATTAGAATCTTTTCATAGAGACATCAAAAGATTATGCATATGTATTCAATTCAGCTCCAGAAAATTACAATTGAATTCAAAGGAACTAAAAGGTTCCCTTGCACTTATTCCAACTCTTATACATATGTATCTCTTAACATTTATATGAACATCGAGTCTTTTTGTTTCCAAACTGGTTACAAATAAAGAAACGTTTCGTTTGGAAACTGTTTACAAGAAAAAATAGCCTTCAAAACCCCACCTGTAATTCTCAAACCATAATAGTTGTGTAAAATATGAGAACAATTTTTGTAGATAATCTCATTCTAAAGAAAAAACACTCTCGGTTTCTCTAAATTCATCTCCAAATGGCCAAAACATGCACCACAAAAATATGTCTCGAACAGGAAATCATGAAAACTGAAAAATAGGGTTTAAAGATTTATTTGAATCTCCCAATCCATGACACATGTGTAAAATATGGGGGAGGTTTTTATATATCATATTGTCTTGATTAAAAACCACTTTTGGGTTTGTGAAATATTTCTCCATGTTTCTAAGATCTGTATTTGAAAAAGATGTCTTCCAACAAGAAAATATTGAATCCGGAAATATAAGGCTCCAAGATGTCCTCAATTGTACCAGTATGTAAGAACTATGAGAAATCTGGGAGAGTTTATTGTTATATGTTCCATTCTGAGTAAAAACCTCTTTCGGTTTCTCAAAATGTGGTCTAGTTTTCCCGGAATTCACCTCGGAAGACGACTGGTTAAAATTACATGGAATCTGGAACCTGAGACTTGGAAACTGATATGTTTGAAACTGATCGAATTTTTCTGCAAATGGTCCAACCATCAAATGGTCTAACCCCCAAGTTAATTTATCTAATCATTTAGTATCCATTTGTGTAGTACTTGTCTTTCAAAAATTTCGGGAGTGTGAGGGAGTCTTTTTAAAGCAACCTGCCTTTCGCCCCGAAATGCACCAGGTGGTGCCACGTGGTCTCGATCCAAAACCACAGTTTTCTTTTCGTCCTGCTTTCAATAATTAACCTCCGTGCTAGTTCTCTTCCTGAAATGATCCATGGCCGTTGATCTGTAGCACCCCTGATCTGTGACCCATCGAGGCCCATAAAATCTACACTCCCTCTATTTTTAGCCTCCTCTTGCTATATTTGAACCTGTCTTCAAGTTTATCACGCTTCCACATTATTTTAGCGCCTCTCCAAGTATTGGAAACCATATTTCTCACAAAATGTTTATAGTATTAACATGGGCTCCAACTAAGGATGTTATCCTCCCTGTGAGGTAGCAAAGAACGACAGACCGAATGCCTATCCATTGGGTTGTTCCCAAAACATGTGCGTACCCTGCTATGACCTGTCACCATTATCCACCAAAAACCCAAATTTGTACATTGTTCTCACTGCAACCCACATTTCACCAATATACTTTCCAACTTTGAGATCAACCTCCTCATTCTATAGTTGTATGGTCAAAAGACCCTCGGTGGCTTGCATTTCTCGGGTTTTGGATCTAACAAATGGATTATTTGAAAATAAATAAACCCCAAAATATTCACAATCTTGATGTCAACTTAATCTTGAAACACAATTCTCCATATCATTAAATGCACTGTGCGCCTTAATATATGCAACATTGATAGCGCGTTGTTCTTCTCCGAGGGTAGTATCAAAACCGAATGTTTTATCCATTAGTAAAATGCCATTTTTAATTAATCCTCGGATACTTGGTAGGGTCCCTGCAACCAATCACCCAGATGCTTGACATGGCTATGCACTCATCTTGCGTTATCCTTTGAATAGATTTTGCATTCATGGCGAATAGAAATTTTATCTCCAACTCAATGTCTTAGTTTTTCACGTGGTCATTGGGTCTTTATCAACAAGAAATAAGACCATCATAATGGATATAACATACAACACTAAGTCATGAAATACATCAACAGTGTAGATCCAACTAAATAATATCACACACGAGCACCAATCCAACTGTAATAAAAGGGAACTCTGTTCATCACTATCTAGCTCTGTATAGCAATTGTAAATGGCGAGTGATACCTCAACATTTAGAAACCTGGGAGACTAAAACACTTTATTTTCCTCGGCTCACCACATGACCTTTATAAGAAATCACGCATATACATTACAAACTGCAAGATTTGACAAGTCTAACATTTATCAAAACTTTTTTGTTAACTCCAGGTGCTCTTTGATCTCGCAGGGAATTTTAACAATTATTTCAAACAACACCCATAAAACATCAATCAAAGAAGGTTGTTACTCCTTTGACACCTAGATACTTGGCACTGAATCTACTTGACTTTATCCTTTTGTGTTCCATTCATCTTCGCAACAACTTCTTAATGTTTGTTAGCCACCAATAATTTTTAGGATGTGAAGTGTTTATGTAGTTCATCTCCATTACAATATGGTGCCTAGTCATTGTCTCCGCAGGAGACAAGCCTTCACATAAAAAGTTCCCTTATGCCTTGAGAGTACCGGAAATATTTCCATCTCAAGTACTTGCCTCACCAGGAATCTCTGCAATGGTTCCCCCACAAAATGACAGTGGATAAAATGAAAATGAATCATCCTTTGAGGTTGGTGCCTTTGTATTACGCGCTGGGAAATCACACTTCCTGTTTCGCGGCTTAGTGCTAATATTCTGTCAGTGTTTCATGGAAACATGCACAGGATATCTAGCTAAATAAAATACAAACAAAGCTTATCAATAAAGGAAGAGAGATTCAATATGGAAGAATGAGAAAATATATTCACACTACTCCAATGAGTTGATGATTGATACATAGATCATGATCAATATGATACAATGAATGAGTAGAATACACTCATATATAGGGCAAAGCATTCCATAATTAAGAAAAACAATCAAGCAGTTAGATTTCCTTAGGAATGCATGCATGCATAATAGTGATGGTAAAAATAGAAAGTCTAAAATATAACTAGTCAGTTAACTCCCACTAAACTAGTGTGTCGAAAATAGAAATTTCTCCAACATATTCAATGTTGATTTGTATGCAATTTTGGGGACTATTGTGGGTGGTTTCAATTCATATGATTCACTTCCCCGAAATAAATCATGAGCTTCCATGTACCCCGGTGGCTTTACCACTGTTTTTATTTCAGGCCACTTTAGAAAATTAAACGTCTGTTACTTTTTCTCTGGGAAATGAATATATACCGTTGATGATTACTTTGGTAATTTGCGATTTGGGTGTATTAGACTGTATCTGAGAAACAACCTTCTGATTTATACGCCATCCGTTTTCCCTTCCTGTCGACCTCCTTAAAACATAGACATCATTTCAACATCTATGCACTTGTTCTTTAAATGAAAATGCACAGTCGATGAGTTCCTGGGAAAAATCCGCGATCCTCCAAATTTAGTTTAAATTTATTTTTGGAATGCTTGACCGTTACATTAATATTTCTTGAGATGCTCGCTCATTCGTCTACTTCCATTGGAATGGGACGATTTGTGGCCTTCTTTCTTTCTGTTCTTGGGAAGATATGATTATACAATTGGATCTCAGTTCTGTTGCTATAGTGGTTTAGCCATACTAGAGGTCGAGATCTCGAATCGTCTCAACGCTCTTCCTGTAGTGGTTTATCCATACTAGAGAAGAACCAGATAAATATGAACAATAAACCATAAACGCAAAATATTATTGTGAGAAATAGAGAGTTCATTAAGGTTTCTCAAATTACTCCTATCTGGAATCAGGTATCCCAATGGTATGACGCAGTATACAGTATACGTTTGATCTTATAATTATTAGAATTAGGCCCTCCGATGATACATATTATGGAAAAATACACAGGCTTCTCGTGGCTTGCGCTTGATGTTTTTGATGCTTGGACATTGGTGTGTGAACAAGATTTGACAACTGTGTGCATCCTTCGGTGTACACCTACAATGCTTAGTCGAATGCCAAGAATTTGATATTTGGATGAGCACTCGAACTATCCTAGCACTATTTTTATTGTTCTCTCAGTGTCTATCCCATATTGATGAATAGAAATGAGAGTATTTATTTTATATGTGTTGATGGTTGTAAGTGTTATCAACACGCGGTGCACCCTTAGAGCCACTTGTGGGTTCCTCCTTCATGTGACTTGATGTGTGGCGTTTATTCGCTTGTAAGGGCTTGGATGAGTGGAGATTTGGCGTTTATTCGCTTGTAAGGGCTTGGATGAGTGGAGATTTGGCCTATGGGCCCAATAATTTTGGTAAAATGAACCATCTCGATAGCTGTAGGGCTTGGATAAGTGGAGATTTGGCCTATGG
>CBVK0100604289.1:0-11578 GCA_900067695.1 Picea abies | reverse complement strand
ACTATAAGAGCCAAAGTCATCTTAATAAAACCAAAATTTTTATTTTCCCAATAATGAAGAAATTTTTTCCGAAATTCAACCAAATATTAAATGCAGACAATCCAAGAACTCAATAATGCTTTGTTTAGAGAAATAATTCTCTTATGCCACAATTCTAAATTTTGCATGTGTCAATATCTAGCTCCAACTGCGGGTAATGTCCTCCCTGCACGACGATAAAAAACGTATACCAAGTGCTCGATCCATTCGACTGATCCCATATCAAAAACTACACCTGTACCAATCCTTCATATGAAACTAAATGCACTGAAAATTGAAACTGAAAACCAATAGCTGTCGAAAACTGAAAACACACATGTTGATGTCCAAAACTAAAACTGACAAAAATGCTTGGTATTCAAGATTATTTATATACAAATGATCCTACCCTACTTGTTGAAACCAACATTGAATCAAGTGATCTCAAAATTCTAGTGAAGCTAGTCAAGTAAATGGCTTCTTGACTGCAACTTTCTTTCAGCTCCTCCAAATAGAAAAAAGAACTCGACAAATGACAACTCAAACTGAAAACCCCATTTTATCCTTGCATTATTGAGAAAAAGGTACTCCATCTTCTTTGATGATTTTAGCTTACTGGCAACAGGGTTTTCGAAAACATGTAAAAATATCCCTTTTTTAAAATCACTCCAAAGACAAGGATCTCTTTCATCTGGTTTACCCTTCTCAAATGGACATGCAACAAGATGATCATCTTCCACATCATCCATAGTAGAGACAAGATTTATGTGTTCCTATAAATAATTATATGAAACGACAATCTCATGTGTTTGAGAAAAATACGAAAATGCTCCTTCATGTTCTTGAATAAGAATGTCATCATGGCTTTTAAAATTTTTTTAATATGTCAAATCAAGAGATGTGAAATCATGAATGGATTCTGAAACATCCAAAAGACCTAAAACAACCTATTCTTCTTTGGTATTTCCTTGTAGCTTTGAGTAGCTATCTTTATTAATGGTTTTACTACCTAGATTTTCCGTACATACAATTTCAATAGCCCGATTTTCCCCAATTTTTTCATGATACAAGTCTTCAGAAAAGGAATGAGCTGCAAAACAATTTGAATGATTATTCCCATACTTTTGACTCTAATAAGGCTGGCAAGGCTGTAAATTTTCATTAATTTCATGGGATATAACTTGACTGTCAACATTATGATGCAGATTTGTTTCATTTTCAAGAAAAGAAGAAACTAATGTTTACTCTAAATGATCCCGTGTACCAATACAACTAGTCTCTACTATCTCTTCCTGATGAGAAGCTAGTTCATAAAGGGATTCTTTTATTTCATCATACATTAAGTCTTTGTCATTAATATCAATCCCCATGTGTTGAATAATATTATCAAAGTTTCCACAAAAGTTTTCAACCAGAACTAAACATGAGTAACTTTCTTTATAATTCACACAAAATACTGAATAAAAATCTTCAAGGGAAAATAGACTAACAGATGGCAATCCTTCATACCAGGATCATTCTTCTTCTTCTATGGTTTCCATAAATATTTTCATCAAGAAGTATTCAGGCAATTTAACCCCTAGCCTATGTATGTGCATGTGGAATTTTGTCAAATGAAAGGAAACATCATCTCCTTCTTAATCTTTGAACTTTTGTAGATATGTTTGCCAATCTACACAAGGCATGCGATTCGAAAAACTGGGAATGTGAGAGTGATTCATGACAACATACCTTGCAGATATTGAAATCATCTTTAGACAGTGGATTTGCCAATGATGTTTTGGACTATGGATTCTGCATTCAGAGTGGAGTCGTCAGTGAAAATTAAAATTTCAAGATTCTTCTACCAGTGGAATCACCTTCAAACTGATTTTTTTTGATGTGTGGAGTCGCCAGAGAAGGAATATAGCCAATATGTGCCTAATTTTCTTCTACTCTCAGACCTTAGAACCCAACCATTTCATTCTTTCCCAGAGAATTTTTTTCAATTTCATCCTTGACAATGACGCCTGAATGTTAACACTCTGTAAATTTGTCGGCTGATAAAAAAACGACAGGGGTAACTGTTTCAACCAAATTTAGAGCTGGGTACTAGCCTGTTCATCTCAGAGAGGGATCTCTCATGTCACTTCATGTTTATTTAGCAATCAATGGCTAGATTTAGTTTGTTTTGGGATTTTTTATAAAGTTGTTGGAAAGGAAAGGGACAGACACTTAGGGCTATGGAGTCAGAATTAGGAAAGTGAATGAAAACAATGTCTGGTCGGTAGAACTCTCCATAGGATAAAGGATAAATGAGGTAATGAATCTGAGTTATAAATTGTATTTATGCAGAGTGTAGGAAGAAGGAGAAAACCAGTAACTTCATCAGAGAATTACTTAAATGAATTATGAATCAGTTAGGAAGAAAATTATACAATTTAAATTTATTAAGCCAAGAACATCAAGAGATGAATTCTAAGATTTTAACTATCCAATTTAAATAGAATAAAATGCAAATGGAATTAAATAACACATGAAATACATAAAATGAGAGGAGACAAAAATCATATCACCACCATTAGAATCTTTTCATAGAGAGTTCAAAAGCTTCTGCATATGTATTCAATTCAACTCCAGAAAATTACAATTGAATTTAGAACAAATAAAAGGTGTCCTTGCACTTCTGAAAACCCTGATACATATGTATATCTTAACATTTATACAAACAATGAATCCTTTCGTTTCCAAACCAGTTACAAATAAAACAACGTTTCATTTGGAAACCGTTTACAAGAAAAAATAGGCTTCAAAACGCCACTTCTAATTATCAAACTGTAATAGTTGTGTAAACTATGAGAACGTTTTTTGTAGATAAGCTCATTATAAATAAAAACATCTCTCTGTTTCTATAAATCCATCTCCAACTGGTTGGAACACGTGCTGCAAAAACATGTCTCGAATAGGAAATCATGAAAACTGAAAAATATGGTTCAAAGATTTCTTCGAATATCCTAATTTGTGACACCTATGTAAACTCTAGGGGAATTTTTTGTATATCAGATTGTATTGAGTAAAAAATTCTCCCAGTTTTGTGAAATTATCCTCCATCTATCTGGGATCTACATTTGAAAAATATGTCTTCCAACAAGAAAATATTGAATCTGGAAACATAAGGCTCCAAGATGTCCTCGATTCTCCAAGTATGTAACAACTATGAAAAATATGGGAGAGTTTATTGTTATTTGGTCCGTTCTAAGTAAAAACCTCTTTAGGTTTCTCAAAATGTGCTCTGGATTTCCCAGAATTCACCTCGGAAGACGACTGGTCAAAATTACTTAGAGTCTAGAAGCTGAGACTTGGAAAATGATATGTGTGAAACTGATCGAATTCATCTGCAAATGGTCTAACATACGAATGGTGTAACCCCCAACTTAATTTAGCTAACCATTTCACAACCATTTATGTAGCACTTGTATTTCAAAAATTTCAGGAGTGTGAGAGTGGTTTCAAAGAAACCCACCTTTCACCCCAAAATGCACCTAGTGGCGCCATGTGGTCCTGAGCCGAAAACAAAGTTTTCTTTTCGGATCACTTTCAAGAATTAGTCTTTGCGCTAGTTCTCCGCCCAAAATTATCCATGGTCATTGATCTGTAGCGCCCAGGATTTGTGACCCATCGGGTCCTATCAACTCTGCATTCCTGCTAGATTTAGTCTCCTCCTACTATATTTGGCCTTGTCTTCCAGTTTATCACTCTTCCACATTAATTTAGCACCTTGCCAAGTCTTGGAAAATGGATTTCTAACAGAAATTGTTATAGTGATAAAACATCACTAACTAAAATTTTGATTGAAACAAAGGGAGACCAACTTCCTTAAAAGGGTGTAAGGGTCCCAATCTAAAAAACACCCTCCACATAGATTTAAGGGATTCTTAATGCAGAAAACATAGAGGCAAGGGTACATTTAAGGTGAGTTGGCTAACAATATGGTGGTGTAACAGACCACTTGCGCAACTGCTAAATTATTTTCTGAAGACTGGAAGAGTATCTAGAACCCAAGAGAGGAATATATGAGGCACCAACCACTAATTTGTTCCCAGTCGAATGGAGCACAATGCCCAAGCACCCAGTCCTCACAGCACGAGGAGGGAGAACCACGGGCAGGGGTTTAAGGTGTGCAAGGAGGACGATCAAGGTCTATTGAAAAACGCCAGGTGAACTCAAATGGTTTCAGTGTTAGATTGATGCCCAGATTCTCAGAAGAATTCCATATGGTATTTTTCCTTTTTTTCATGATCAGAGCCACACATGGCATCCAAAATTCGATGGCTAAGACACTAATAAAAATTTGAGGCTCGCTCAGAAGGGAGGGCACGTTCCAACTTTACAGATTGAAACATGGGCTCTCTTAGCTCGATTTCAAGGCAGTTGGACTCGATTTTTGTTGAAGTTCCATCCTGCCACAGAGGAAGGGATTTCCTCCTCAAGCCAACAAACTTATAGTTATGTGTGGGCCTCTTGTATCTCTACACTTGTCAAGGAATCCCTTATAGAGGCCCCTTTGTTGCAACGCTCACGAGAGATTTGAAAACTAAACCAAAAGAAATTGAAAATTCGGTAGGATAACTAACTGGTTCAACCTGTATGTAGTACGAGTTAAGAGGGAAAACCTCCAGATGTGTTATCACAAAAGGAAAGAGATGGTTGAATAGAAAACCACACATAGCAGTGAGATACACACAAATATTTAGAATCTATTGCATATTTGAATAAATAGAAAATGACTTAGCGATACATGCTTATTAGTATCGATTATGTGTCCTTCTAAGTAAGGATATTCTCATGGATAAATGACCAGGAACTATGTTTCTAGTTCAACATACTTCCGTGAGGGTTCGGTGTTAAATCGAGATAGTCATAGATGTAAGCTAATTAGTCCATAAGTATTACAGTTTACTAGGAACTCATCAATATATTCATTTCAATATAGCTATGGTGGATTCAACCCATTTTCCAAATGAACACAATACTTGGTCAAAGAATTTAGATGCCAAATAACTAAATTTCATTTTCTAAATTACACAAAACCATCAAGCTTCATGATGAGTTACAATCATAGTTTATGGCGAATCTTAAGAATGATATATTTAAATTAAGGTCTTAACACGATTATAAATACAACTCAAATGAGAATATCATAACCAAAGGAGACGAATCCAAATTTGATCTTCCACACTTGCCCTCCTTCCTGCCTCCCTCTTGCTAACCATAGAGATGTCACCAGTACCTCTCAGCCAACACTAGGGGTACTCTTTTTCCCATTTATTCCCCCAAGCTACAAAGGGGTCATGCACACACACAATGATAAATTCTCTAGATCCCAGCTTGCCTCACAAGGTAGATCCACTACTCTCTCTCAAGTCGGGTATTCCAACTCTCATAAGTAAAACCAGTCAAAATTTTCGAAACATAACTTTTCCCATAACCCCTGTGATCCTTTACCCCTTTTTCCCATTTTATTTATAGGAGTTCCATGACACCTTTCCACTTGCAAATTTAAATAATTAATTAATAATTATTTCTCCCATACACTTGTCACCCTTTCCCTTAGTTGCACAGGTAAATCCACAATTTATTTTAATAAATGTCAATTTCCCTCACCCATCCTAAAAGTGCTCCTAAAATCACTCCTAGTTGTCTCTTTATTCCTCTTGTTTCCAATTAATTACTGACTCCTTACTAATTCTTAGTTGAGTTAAAATAGGAGTCTTCTCCTAGTTAAACTAGTGGTAGTTTAGACTCTAGATTCCCTTCTATGCATTCACTTATTCTTTCATGCTTTATCCCTTTCTTATCTTATATTCCAATTAGGTATTTTCTGCACACATGTGTATTATATTAATTCTTTATAATTATGCCATCTTTCTTATTTTCTTGAATTGACTTGCCTCTTTCCTATGTTATTTAATTAATAATTAGTTTTAGTCTTCTTTCTCACTTAGGCATACTTTTTTGCATATTCTTAGATTTTCATTTGGGGATTCACAATTAATTAACTAAATCCTTAATTCATTAATTAATTAAAGCCATCAATGCTTAAAGATTTTACAGGGTTTAACTATTCTCTCAAGGTTTTATAGGCCACCTAGATTCATTGACTCCAGTGTTACTTTCACGACGTGCACTTCAAGACGCACTCAGTTTTCCAAGGGTCCCACTCTCCTTTGACTAAATTTTTTAATTACGTGATGTGCCCTTCAAGACACACTCTATGCTCCAAGGGTTCCACTCGCCTTTGACTCAATTTTTTAATTACACAATGTTCCCTTCAAGACACACTCTGTGATCCAAGGGTGCCACTTGCCTTTGATTCAAATTTTTAATTACGCGACATGCCCTTCAAGACGCACTCCGTGCTCGAAGAGTGCCACTATCCTTTTACTGGTATTGGTAGTTGTCCAACCCTTAGAGTCAACATTGCATTCATGCGACCTTGTGAGAGACTGAGGGATTATGAAGAATAAGGACCCTGCCTTATTGCGTGTCCCTTAGAAATCTTTGTGAGCAACTGTCTCAGTCTTCCCTCACAACATCGTGGATCTCTCAAACTAGGTAATCGTTAACCTACAATTCGAGACACAGCGGGAGTGTTGGTAGGCTGTGACAGGGATGCTGCCACATCTCTCCCTCGATATCTTGTTTTGTGCATGGCTTGATCCAGATGGATTTCGTTGGGCTCCCACCTATTCCAACAGACTCATTTTGGCAGTTTTCCATTTTGGTAGTTTTTTCCCTAGTTTTCAGGTCCCTGACTTGTGGGGTTGTTTTGAGGCCCTAAACAACGTTTTTTTAGGGCTCGCCACAACGTTTTTTTAGGGATCTCTATATTTATATAGAAAAAAAATGTGTAGTCCTAAGATAGACCTTTCCAGTGGGCTATCGTGCACCTAAAACAAAGATCATATGCAAAAGTTACAACCCCGGGAACTTGATATACTAACTTACCCAAACAGGGCCCACATGACGTTTGGCGCTTCATCTCCTAGGGTTAGGTTTTTTGGATGTTTAGGGTTTTTGACATTCCTATTTATTGTAAAAATTCCTTAAGAGCCTTATTATAATCATCTACTTGTGAATGAGCACTTCCCTCACATCTCTTCTCAGAGATAAGCCACCACCACTCTAGCAATCTTGTTTTCGCTGCATTTTACAATTTCAACTTATTTCCTTATTGAATAGAAACCGATTTTATTGTATATATGTTATTATGTGTTAAGCATCTTTTGATAATAATATGTATTCATTTCATTCAAAAAATATATTCTGGATAAGTGGTATCAGAGCAATCTACTCCTTATCATTCTTAATGCATGTCCCCAATGAGGTAAGGGTACAAAGAATTCGGTCTCGAGCTTGTTTCTCTTGAGGAAAAAAACTCTTGCATGCCCAAATGACATCTCATGGAATAAGAAAAGAAAGATGAAAGGACAAGAGATCCCTTCAAAATGTTGCTTGAGGAATCCCTCACACAACAGAGGAATGAGATGATGGATAGTTTTGCGCAAATCCTTCGGCGACTACCAATAGGGGACACATCTTCCTCAAATGGAGGTGTCACCCCCTTCAAGGTACAAATAAGATTCAATATTCCTATATTTGAAGGTCAGATAGATGTAGATACAGTAGAAAAATGGTTGAATCTGCTGGAAGGGTATTTCTCTGTCCATAACTTCTCGAATAGAGAAAATATTAATTTTGTGCTCCTCAAAGCCGTCCCCCGTGTCAAATATTGGTGGGGATATTTCTGTGAGAAAAAGGAAACAAAGGAACCCTCACTATTTAAATTCATAGTCACATGGGAGTCCTTCAGGGATGCTATTAAGGAACAATACTACCATGTTGGAAAATATGATGACCTGCAGACAAAATGGACCACGCTGCAGCAAGAAACAGACCAAGAGGTGTCCGATTTCACAAATATCTTCCATACCTTGCACACCAATATGGGAATCAAATTTTTTGAGCACATCTAGTGCTCAAGTATCGCAGTGGTCTGCATAGATACATCCAGGACGAAATGGAGTTTCTAGACATCTCATCCTTGGGCACGTCCTATCGACATGTGATCAAAATTGGGCAGAATCTGAAACAAAATACATGACAATTTGGACCTGGGAACCACTCACAACAAAATCCAGGAAATGGAAGCCCCAACCCATAGAACAAAGGATAGAGAAAAGAAAGAAAAACTTAGGAAAACCAATCTAGCCTGCAAGAAAATAAGGACACCAAAAAGAAAAAGAAAGATAAAAGGAAGTGGTGCGACTTCCATAAGAGCCTTTGGCATAACATTGCTAATTGTTGCTCGAAGGAGTCACTCGTTGCTGAGGTGAAAGCCTATGAATCAGATGCAAGTTCTGACTCTGAGTCAGAACCAGAAAGGGGGAGATAGATCATAGACGTAGAAACCAGTGCTACCATTTCTACCACCAAGCTCCAGTCTGGTGAGCTAGGTGAGCTAGAGGAAGGCGAGTGCCTTTATAATTCACAGATGTGGGTGAAGGGTACCCTGTTTCACTTCATCGTTGATAGCGGTAGCCATAAAAAAATCATCTCAACAGAGCTTGTCAAGCAACTCGCCTTGCCGACAATGCCACACCCGCAACCCTACACCATCAGATGGCTCTGCCAAGGAAGCGATATCCACATCATCCAACAATGTCGCTTGTCATATGACATCAAGCCCTTCAAAGATGAGGTATTCTGTGATGTTTCCCCTCTCGAAGTTTGTAATGTTCTTTTGGGCCAACTATATTTATGGAAACATCATGTTGTATATGAGTCTAGGCCTTCCAGTGTTATTATTACTTTGAACAAGAAATTTTACAGGATACCCAAGGCAGTCCCATCGAGTGTTATTATTAATTTGAACAAGAAATTGTATAGGATACCCAAGGCAGTCCCATCGAGTGTTATTATTACTTTGAGCAAGAAATTGTACAAAATCTCTACCAAGCAATGCAGAAAGGTCATATCTCAGATAGAGAATTTTGTCTTCTTCATGATTTGCTCTTAGAATGAGCGAAATATCACAACAAAATCTAGGGTCTCCGCAACCGACCTCTCCACACAGTAGAAGAAAGTGGATAAGGTCATGGAAGAATAATCAGATATCTTAACCTCACCTACCGGGGTACCTCTGCACTGTCAGGTCAAGAACCCCATCAATATGACCTCTGACGCACCGCTTCCTAATGGGCTAGTCTACTTTCACTCTCTGTTAGAGAATGAGGAGATCAAGCGGCAGATCCAAGAACTGCTCCACAAGGGGAATATTACCTTGTGGGAGCCCAATCATGCTGGTACAAAAGAAAGATAGAACCTGGTGACTCTACATTGATTACCGGGCCTTGAATAAAATCAAAGTCAGAAATAGGTATCTAATTCCCCGAATCGATGACCTCCTTGATCATCTCACGTGGGGCCAAATACTTCAGTAATATTGATCTGAATTTTGGATACCACCAGGTCTTGATAGAACAAACATATGTATGGAAGACCACCTTCAAGTCAAAGGAAGGTCTTTTTGAATGGTTGGTCATGACCTTTGGTTTGACAAATGCTCCAGCCAATTTCATGAGGATGATGGACAATAAACTGCAACCATTCACCAATACTTTTGTAGTGGTGTATCTGGATGACATCCTCATTTACAACAAGACTTGGGAAGAACACTTGGAACATATTCAACAGGTTCTACAAACCCTGCGACAACACCAACTCTATGCCAACTTGAAAAAATGATCCTTCGACATGGACATGGTTTATTACCTGGGATACATCGTTGATCAACATGGCATACATGTGGATCCAACCAAAATCCAAGTCATCCATGACTAGCCAGGCCCAACCACAGTCACTAAGCTTCAAAGTTTCTTGGGCCTTTCCAATTTCTACCACAGGTTTATGTTGGGATTCTCCCATATTGCATGGGCCCTCAACCAAGTAACCAACAGTGGTGGTAAGGAGAAATTTGTGTGGGGCCGGTCCCAACAATAAGCGTTTGATGATTTGAAGTAGCGTTTGTGATCATCCCCAGTACTTTCACTACCAGACCTATAACAACCCTTTGAGATTGAGACAGATGCTTCAGACTATGTTGGGGGCCTCATTCTCACTTAGAACGGCCACCCCATGGCCTATCATAGTGAGACACTATCAGATGTTGTCCGTAAGTACCCTACTTATGACAAAGAAACGTACTCCATCGTGCAAGCCTGTCGCGAGTGGATACATTACATTATTGGGAAGGAGAAATTCATCCACACTGATCATAAGCCATTGTAGTTCATGTAGACACTAGGAAAACTACAGAATCACCGCCATTAGAAGTGGTCCACGTACTTGTAGAAATTCCACCTCAAAATCAAGTATAAAACTGGAAGCACCAATTGCGTTGTTGATTGCCTCAGGAGACCGCCAGTCACGACACTCACCATGGTGCTAGACTCTTGCGGCCATGATACCTCTGGATGGCCCCAACTCTATGAGACAGACCTGGACTTCGCCACCACCTAACAAATGTTGGGCGCAAATGTAGTTGTTGCTAATTTCCATCTTCAGGACAGGTTTTTGTGTCGTCTGGGCCATATCTGCGTTCCATCAAGTGAGCGAGTGAAGCTGATCTAGGAATCCCACTACATTTGGCTGGTAGGACACTTCAGTGTCGAAAAGACAGTGGCAATGCTGTAGAAACATTTCTAATTGCTGAAACTTCGATAGGAGGTTAGCAAGTATATCAGGTCATGCACTACCTGTGCGATTGCCAAACTGACCACTAAGAAACATGGCTTGTACACCCCTCTTCCTACTCCTCAAAGGCCATGGGAATCCATCTCAATGTACTACATCTTGAGCCTTCCATCCATGAATAGGGGAAGTGACTATGTTTTTGTGGTTGTGGATCACTTTTCTAAGATGGCGATTATGGTCACCTGCAAGAAGAGCATCACAACATAGGCCACTGCCAAGATCTTCTTTAAACGAGTCTAGGTACAATTTGGAATCCAAGAGATAGTTGATTTATCAGCACATTCTGTTCAAACCTATGGTCATTGTTGGACACCAAGCTCACCAAATCCACGACCTTCCAACACTAGACAGATGACCAAACTAAGGTCATAAATCGAATGATCGTGCATATCTTGCGCATGAATAATTTCAACCACCCTCGCACATGGGATGATAGTCTCCCCTATGTTCAATATAACTACAACCAAGTGCTGCATAACTAAACCGACCATAACCCCTTTCAGGTGGGGTTGGAATTCCAACCATTGGGTCCCATAAATGTGGCACTACCCCTTTCATTCAACTTGGACGACTCATCTCTTGCTCCAACTGAAGTTGAAAAAGCCACCTGGTTCATTGAGAGGATCCAACACATCCACCAACAGGTTCACAATATCCTACAGAAGTCCAATGACAAATACAAACAACCCCATGTTAGGATATTTAGACACTTAGGAGTTAGTTAAGATCTACTTGGTCTAATATGTCGTTAGGTAAAAGTGTGTTT
>CBVK0100604287.1:0-39796 GCA_900067695.1 Picea abies | reverse complement strand
CTTTGACTTACATATAGATTCTTCCACATATTTTGACATCACTCCCATACCTACAAGGTGTTTATATTCTTAAAGAAAAGGCTAATCTCCACCAACTTTAGTTATCGCTCCATGATTCTTACCATGTTATTGTGCTTGGAAGCATTAGATAATATGACATCATCTTTAGATAATATGACATAATTTAGATTGTGTTTACTTGGGAGTTAACTAATTATATTACTTTAATTATTCAACAGTATCTTATTTATAGATAGATATTTTTTCTCAAGAGTCACATTAATTACACCAAAATTATGCACTGTACATTTTTCTCAAGATTCCTAAACCTAAGGTTGTGAGAATATCTTTGACTTACATATAGATTCTTCCACATATTTTGACATCACTCCCATACTCATCTAAGACAAAATGAAGAGTAAATTTTATAATAATAATGTATATTTTGACATCACTACCATACTCACCTAAGTCAAAATGATAAGAGTAAATCTTATAATAATAATTACATTATTATGATTATTTAAAAGAAATTGAGTTCTGCCCTAATAATCCCTACACTCTATAATAATAATTACATTATAGTTAGTAAACTCTTTTTAATAATAATTACATTATAGTGAGTTTTGCCATAATAATCCTTGCACTCTTTTAAAAACCTTTGGCAATAAGGTATTAACAGTATTAACACCTTATAACAAAACTACATTATAGTGAATCTTTCAAAAGAATATAAAAAATGCCCTAACAAGTTTCACACTTTTTTGAAACCTTCCCTTTAATGAAGATGGAAATCCCAATCATCAAGGAGAATATTACGATAACACCCACCCTTGGCAATCAGACTACAAAACCGATTCATCGAGTTGTTATTATGATAACACTCACCCTTCAGGCAATCAAACTACAAAATCGATTCGCCTATTTAGTTTGAACCAATTTCCTCCCCTTGGCAAGTCACTCAGGATAATCCTTTTGTCGGTCAAGCTACTTTTGACTTTACCAAGAAGGCCTTGCCGTCAAAACATATCCTATTGCCAAATGTGTGTTAGAAAAAAATCAAAACATGTCACATTGCCCAAAGTGTGTTAAAAAAAATTAAAAGAAAAGTGAGCTCTACTCATAAACATATGAGTTCTCATCAAAAAATCAAAGCATGACGTAACGCTACAGTTGTTATATTTAGTTAAAAAAAATTACGATGTTTGTTTGTGAAAAATTTTGCTATCACTTTTTAAATTAAGCCTTTTTTAGTAAAGACAATTTCCAGCCTATTTAGGAAAGATATTTTTCTAAACTATTTTTCCTTGAACCCCAAAATCTAGCATATTTACTAGCCAACCGCACTCATTTTTTTTATAAAGTCCATTGACAAGTTTTTAAACATATTTGGTTCTCGTCAAAAAAATTAAAAAAAATCAAGACACAAAGAAACACTACAGTTGTTATTTTGTTAAAAAATATTTTACGTATTTTTTTATAAACTATTTTTCCAAAAACTCCCACTCATTTTTAAAAGTCCATTAGCAAGTTCTAAACATTAAATTAAAAAACATTCTTTCAAAAAACGTAGTTAATATTCTAAGAGATTTAAAGAGCATACATGAATCCAAAGCTAAAAAGAGTTTCAAAAATGCCGTGTTGACTCGATGTTGCTGACAATCTTCATCTTCATGATTCTAGTTATCACCATTTGCTGCATTTGCAATTAAAATTCATTTTTGTAAATTTAAGAACTCGCTTGTTTGCGCATAAAAGCTGCAAGGAATAATCCCATTTTTTCAAGAAGTTACTATTTGAAGGCACTGAAAGAAATATAACACGATTCATACAAAACATGACAAGTGAAAAACTTCTAGTTGAATACTAGATCAGATTCTTTTACAAGGCGTGCAAAAATTTCCACTTTGAGGCCAACCCAAAACACAACGAAGTGGCAACCACTCCGAAATATCCCTTGATACATCCAAACACAAGTCTTCTACGATGTTGCATTTGAGATTTAAAATTTTAACGGTCCCCTTTGTTTTACTGCAGGTCAATGTTTGTGCTTTCTTGCACAAAAGAAAACAATCTAAACATATTTAAGTCAAAAAAATATGCACACCAATACCCACTCACATTCTTTTCTTATCACTTAACTTCTCTTGTCCCTGATGATGGGTGGAGTGTCCACTTGAAACATTGGACGTTTCAAAAATATTTACACGGTTTACTTCCAGAAAGCTTCCAGAAAGCTCTACAACGATGATAAACACATGTTTAATACTTTTAAGATTTTACCCGTCAACATCTTTTGATATTGGTGAAAATATACATCACATTTTAATTTCACACCCTTTATATATTGGTTGCATTTTGGTTTGTAAAGTAGAGAAATCTTGCTCCCTAAAAGCATTAAATCTACCTTCAAACCATAATATACTTTTACAGCCAGCATTGGCAAGTCACAAGGCTACCTGAGTTATTCTATTCTTCTCGAAATCCACTATTTTGACTTATTCTCAACAAATGCCTCGGCAACCACCTCTCTTCCAAGAAAGGGAAACCCAGTTTTATTTTCTGTAAATAAAGAGTCTTGGTAGGCATAATGCATCACTTCGTATTTAGCTCAAGAATCATGAACACTTTTTTGCGTATAGGTGTGTAAATGATTACTATATTGAACGAGCCGACATAGAAAGAATATGATACAATTCTAAGCATAGTAGTAGCTGCCTTTGGCTTCGCCTCTGACGTCTTACACCTTCCCAAAACATGAAATTCAAGGAAATGAGGCTAATGACTTGAAATCAAGATCCACGGAAGATACGTGTAATGTGATTTTAGGATCCCTTTAATGCATGCCTTAGACAGAACACAGACATCCACAAGCTCAAAACCTTCATTCATAACCAATTCAACAGCACACCGTAGGCATGAATTTGTATTGAGATCAATGAAGAGAATGTTCATAAATAAGTTAGCTATTGGGTTTCGAATTTAATTAGCTCTGGATAATAAAATCAACTAAGATCCTATCAATCATATCAGCTAATGGATGATGGCACTAAATAGGAAACCTAGGGATACTATGGGGTGTGGCTTTAGGCTATCAATGCTAGTTATGATGAATCATAACCTACAACTTTATTATACCACCGATGCCAAATTTAGTCTAAGATCCAGTGACGAACCTGAAATCTGGAACCCTCAAATCAAATACCCCATTAATATCATTGCTAACATCTAGTAGCCAGGATATCCCGTAAAAGGTAACTTGGAAAAGAAAAAACCATAAATTACTGTTTTCCAATTTCATTAATGTTTTAATGGAAATCCATGCACAAGTCCAATTTGGCTGGTAGATGAACGCTTATGTACTCCCCATACTATTTTGTGTGCTGGAAACTTGTAGGTATCTTGTTGATATAAACCAGAACCATGATCAGCCGTTTTCTAGTTAAAATTGTAATGGAACATCAGACACAAGAACTACTGGATTGAGAGAAAAATGTTCCAGTGCCTCCCATACTATCATAGGGACTGGCAGCTTGTGGGTTTCTCTTGTTGATGGAAGAAGCTAACTATCGAGACATAATAATATGATGCTTCATGGTCATCAGTAATCTGCGCTGGGCTCCTGCTAAATGGTGAATCACTGAAACAGTGATACAAAACTACTTTGACACTTGTACAAGAGTGCTTGAAATTGCAAAAATTCAATGTGAATTATTACTAGATGAGAAACATTAACACAAGAAGACAAGGCATCAACTAATGAAGTTGTAACTCGATATCTATGCACCCAAGCAAACACTGAGAACAAACTACTATCCTAAGATACCTGCCAATGAGACCGTTGCTAAGATTTGTACAAATTTGCAGTTATTTTCAGAAAGTCTAAATATTCTGTAACAAATAAACAGAAAAAATAGTATTTTCTAGTTTCGGCAAATTTTCAATACAGCTTCACATACCTCTACTAGGATCTTCTTGAAATTTCTTTTAGTTCTGCTAGAAACTCCCATTGGGACTGCTTTTAACTTAAAGGGGTAACGAAACTAATATTTCACATTGTTCATTGGTCAAAGTCAGAAAGCCTAGCACTTCATACTCTACTCCCTTCTCAATTTTTACCAACCCGTGATATTCACAGCTTATACCACTTGTCTCTGTCTATTTTTGAAGATAAATTGCAAGTAATCCATCTACTCTAGTTTTATAGCTGCCAAACTCCTAATAACAGGGTCGGGCTTCTATTCTGGACAGTTTTTCAAAAGATTCTTGGAATTAAGTATATATGTGCTTGTAAAGTTCCTTCATTTCTCTTGTTCAGATTTTTATTACTGCCATCCTTTTTCAAGTTGTATTATACCCTTACTCCCCCACTCCTCCCACCATCTACAGTGCATTGTCATCCTTTTAAGCATTATAGAAGTTTCCATGCCCCTGATCAATAACCAATGTTTACAGCCAAACTTGCAAAAAAAAGATAAGATGAATAATAATAGCTGGTCCTGGAAGGCTGCAAATACTCTGCTTAAACTTGTTTTCCCAAGTCTATCTCACCAATAAAATCAATAAGTTGACCCGTGTGATGTAGGCTTCAGCTGCAACAGAAGTTACCTTGCCATAAAATATTCCATTAAAATAAAATCAAAAAACTGATAGGTTAGGTAAAACCTCCACCTATGCCCAATAAATTCCAAAGGTAATTTTAACCTCCATCTATGCCCAATAAAATCCATAAAAGGTTAGGTAAAATCAATAAAAGGTTAGATAAAGAAACACAGGCGATCCTACTTGAAAATTAAGCATCAGAGATAACAAGGGCTGAATAACTGCACAGTCTGCAGGGAGAATTTGTAGTAGAGACTGTTTAGATACAGACCTTACTTGAAACGTGGGACCATTCCCAAGTTCCCATCCAATATGAATCTAGCCCTGCAATCACTACAGGACTATGCAATGATTAAATAAGAAGTAAAAGATGATTAGAATAAGAGCAAAATGTGAAATTGATGGAGGCATGTTGTAATTCTATAGAAAAAAGTGCCAGGCATTGGAAAACATTTGATTAGGCGTGAAAAACACAACAGGTAAACCAGACAAAGTCCAACTCCAGAACACTGTCATCTAATGGTGGGCTAAAATAACATTTTTTATGCAATTCCCGAGATGGAAACAAATGCAATGACAACCCTGTTTCCATAACGTGCCAGATTTGCAGCTTATGAAGATGCCTCCATTTCAGTAGCATCAGGTCTTTAATCTGAAGCTCATTAAAGTCCTCGTTAAATTTAACTGCAGGTACATAATATAATTATCAAAGGTAGAAAAAAATCAACTGACTTTGAGCTATGAATCAAGCACAATAAGATCTTAGAAAATGTGAGCACATAACAAAGCATGTATCATATCCCCTCTAAGACATTTACGGTCATAAACCCTAAATATACAGAGATATCAACAATAACAGCACAATCCACACATCACAGTTATATTACTGACAAAAACAACAATTGTAACCATCTAATATGCACTCACAACCATGCCAAGTCTTGTCTACTGCATCAGTGGTGCGAATTTATTTTTAAACAAATTGAAGGGTAAATTTAAACCTGGCCACAATCATCAAGTTAGTGCTACAGAGAAAAGATAAGTTATAATAAATTTAAAATTGGAAACCGCTTCTCATAATAAAAAACCATTCGCAAGGGCATATTCGCCAAACTGCAGGCTCAAAAAGATTAGCAATCCTAGAACATCTTCATAACAAAACATTAAATCAAACAAGTTAAAGCCTGCAATTGAGTATCTCTGCATCCATTCCCCCTTAAATCAATGAAACAATGTTAAACAAGCCCCTTCCAACCTATTTATAGAGGAATTCAACAATTTCAACAGGTACATTAATATGTCGATTTGCTCCTTTTCTTGCATAACTTGAATAGCTCTGCAACAGTTATTCTTCACCATAAACAAGGTTAAATATAACATGTGAGTTTCCACTCTTCGAAAAGTCTGTATCAGAATTCTAAACATAAATCATGTCAGCTTTCCTCCAACAAACATCAACCCTGCCAAATCAGCAAAATAGAAGCATAGGTAGTTAATCACTCTGATATAATCAAAAGATAAACAATGACCTTGGAAAGCCATGCAGAGGTAAAAAAAATAGACAATATAAACCATGTGATCGAGGTGGGCTGATAAATTACCAAGATGACCAAAAGCAGTAGATGCATCGTTATTAAAATAGAATGCAAAAAAACCTAAAAACCCTGATGGCATACATTTTTTGTGATTCCCATCAAATAGACCATTCTATCAAGCACAAACATTGTTTCGGCATCAGATGTGAATAAAAACGAATGCAAAAACACCTAAAAACACCCTGATGACGTATATTTTTCATGATTCCGATCAAATAGACCATTCTATCAAGCACAAACATTTTTTCAGCATCAGACGTATTTCAGTGTGCTGTGGATACAATGTGCAAGATAAAATTGTGTATATGGTGAGAAAAACCTTAACAGAACAGCTAAGATATGTCACACCAAGTCCAACATAACGTATGATGAAGAGTATGCAAATCAAACCAGACTCTTCCATCAGCAGAATAAGTCAAATTTAGAAACTTGTGTATATTATATCAATCGAATAAACAAAAACAAACACAGTTTGATAGGCCAGCATACCTGTTCATCATGAGTATTGCCAGAAAAAATCATTGTCCCATTTCAGACATGAATTTCTCATATTCTGACTCAACAGCATAGGTTGTCTCCGATGATGATGGAGGAGGAGGAGGAGGCGGGGGAGCAGGATTTGCCACCCATGGAGGTGGAACACTACCTATACTCTGTGCAGGACCTGTTGGGGCACTTGGAGGAGGCGGAGCACCATAATAACCTTGATACTGGGGTGGAGGGGGATATGCAGGAGGTCCAACCTGCGGTATGGTCACCATTGTACTTCCAGTATTACTAGGGGCTGTACCTGGAGGGCCTCCATGTTGGGAGCCACTGGAAGATGATTGCGGTGGCAAATTGCTCTTCCGATCTCACTATGCAATTCCCGAGATGGAAACAAATGCAATGACAACCCTGTTTCCATAACGTGCCAGATTTGCAGCTTATGAAGATGCCTCCATTTCAGTAGCATCAGGTCTTTAATCTGAAGCTCATTAAAGTCCTCGTTAAATTTAACTGCAGGTACATAATATAATTATCAAAGGTAGAAAAAAATCAACTGACTTTGAGCTATGAATCAAGCACAATAAGATCTTAGAAAATGTGAGCACATAACAAAGCATGTATCATATCCCCTCTAAGACATTTACGGTCATAAACCCTAAATATACAGAGATATCAACAATAACAGCACAATCCACACATCACAGTTATATTACTGACAAAAACAACAATTGTAACCATCTAATATGCACTCACAACCATGCCAAGTCTTGTCTACTGCATCAGTGGTGCGAATTTATTTTTAAACAAATTGAAGGGTAAATTTAAACCTGGCCACAATCATCAAGTTAGTGCTACAGAGAAAAGATAAGTTATAATAAATTTAAAATTGGAAACCGCTTCTCATAATAAAAAACCATTCGCAAGGGCATATTCGCCAAACTGCAGGCTCAAAAAGATTAGCAATCCTAGAACATCTTCATAACAAAACATTAAATCAAACAAGTTAAAGCCTGCAATTGAGTATCTCTGCATCCATTCCCCCTTAAATCAATGAAACAATGTTAAACAAGCCCCTTCCAACCTATTTATAGAGGAATTCAACAATTTCAACAGGTACATTAATATGTCGATTTGCTCCTTTTCTTGCATAACTTGAATAGCTCTGCAACAGTTATTCTTCACCATAAACAAGGTTAAATATAACATGTGAGTTTCCACTCTTCGAAAAGTCTGTATCAGAATTCTAAACATAAATCATGTCAGCTTTCCTCCAACAAACATCAACCCTGCCAAATCAGCAAAATAGAAGCATAGGTAGTTAATCACTCTGATATAATCAAAAGATAAACAATGACCTTGGAAAGCCATGCAGAGGTAAAAAAAATAGACAATATAAACCATGTGATCGAGGTGGGCTGATAAATTACCAAGATGACCAAAAGCAGTAGATGCATCGTTATTAAAATAGAATGCAAAAAAACCTAAAAACCCTGATGGCATACATTTTTTGTGATTCCCATCAAATAGACCATTCTATCAAGCACAAACATTGTTTCGGCATCAGATGTGAATAAAAACGAATGCAAAAACACCTAAAAACACCCTGATGACGTATATTTTTCATGATTCCGATCAAATAGACCATTCTATCAAGCACAAACATTTTTTCAGCATCAGACGTATTTCAGTGTGCTGTGGATACAATGTGCAAGATAAAATTGTGTATATGGTGAGAAAAACCTTAACAGAACAGCTAAGATATGTCACACCAAGTCCAACATAACGTATGATGAAGAGTATGCAAATCAAACCAGACTCTTCCATCAGCAGAATAAGTCAAATTTAGAAACTTGTGTATATTATATCAATCGAATAAACAAAAACAAACACAGTTTGATAGGCCAGCATACCTGTTCATCATGAGTATTGCCAGAAAAAATCATTGTCCCATTTCAGACATGAATTTCTCATATTCTGACTCAACAGCATAGGTTGTCTCCGATGATGATGGAGGAGGAGGAGGAGGCGGGGGAGCAGGATTTGCCACCCATGGAGGTGGAACACTACCTATACTCTGTGCAGGACCTGTTGGGGCACTTGGAGGAGGCGGAGCACCATAATAACCTTGATACTGGGGTGGAGGGGGATATGCAGGAGGTCCAACCTGCGGTATGGTCACCATTGTACTTCCAGTATTACTAGGGGCTGTACCTGGAGGGCCTCCATGTTGGGAGCCACTGGAAGATGATTGCGGTGGCAAATTCTGAGGAGGCACACCTGGAGGCAAGCTTTGAGGTGGTTCAGCAAGAGGCATACTCTGAGGTGATGGACCAGGCAGAGGAGGTCCCTGTACAGGATAAGGTCCCCCATATGGTGGAGGTTGCATCACATTTTGAGGGGCTGTACCAGGTGGAGGAGGTCCTTGCATCGGGGGTCCAGGGTAAGTGCCCCCCTGTGGATGATAAGCTTCACCATACATACTGGGTCTTGGTGGAGGCAATGCATAAGGATTGTAATGTGGAGGTGGAACAGGTGGACCCCATGGAACCGGAGCAGGCATTGTATTCCCTGCTGCCACTGAATTTCCAGTCGATGGTCCTGGAGGAAACTGTTGTGAAGAATAACCTGCGGCAGAGGGATCCGATCCAGGATATGAACCAGATCCAGGATACACACCAGACATTGGGGTTTGGCCCCCTCCAGGAAAACCAGCTTGCGGTGGCCTACCTGCAACTCTGACTGCCATAACCCTCCCATCCAGGCGGTATCCATTCATTTGCAACACTGCCTGTGCAGCGGAAGCGGTATCAGAGAACTTAACAAAGCCATATCCTTTGCTTGCCCCAGTTAACCGATCCTTGATGACCTTCACCGCAACAATATCACCGAAAGGAGCAAACAACCTAATAAGTCCATCATCATCAATTTGAGGTGGCAAGTATCCTATATACAGATTAGAATCATCGTGCTCCTTTGTAAATTTTGATCCCAATCCAGACTGAAAGTTATTCAGCTGCTGACCATGCTGCGTTCCACTGTAACCCAAAACCATTCCACTGCTTTCTTTCCATGGAGGGTTTCCATTTTGTGAGCCAGGGAGACACAATGTCTGACTCTGACGACCATTGTCACCAATTTTAGAACCCAATGACTCAGGTGTGCCACCACCCAATTCGGCCAAAAAGTTCTGGTATTCATCATCCATCTTCTTCCCCGAGCCCTTCATTGGACAATCAATAGTCGGATGACCACCATCACCACAAATTCTACACAAAACGTCACTTTTGAAACCTATGCTCCTTGAAGGGCAGGCATATTGCCTATGGCCTGGTTCGCCACAAAGCCTGCAGAATTCATCATCCCGTATCGTCCCATTCAGCGCCGCAAGTTCTCTCAACTGTGCCCGCTTGTGCTCGTTCAAACCCTCGTCCACAGGCATAAGCAGCTTCTCAACCATGCCCGCAGCTGTTTCCAAAGCGTCCGGTGTCTCCGCCTCAACCAAAACATGCAAGTCCTCATTCTCGGATGGATCAGGTTTCAGATCACGTTTCTGCTGTAACCTACCTTCCTTGACAGAACCCTTGCCTCTTATAACAATCTTTGCACCAGTCTCCTTCTCCATTCTCTTCTGGGTGTTGCCTCGGGGGCCAATAATGAGGCCGATGAAATTATACCCTGGAAAATCCTTCACAGGAATGAACAGTTTCTTATAAAGCTTCGGCGGGCGGTAATCTGCCGGAGGCTTAAATGCCGGGTTTCGCTTGATAAGCTGGGAAATGATCTCCTGCCTCTCTCTGCCAAGCTTTTCACGGGCTCTGTATTCCCTTGTATTGATTCTGATCCCATCGTTATCATAGATGGGCTCCGGAGACGGCGACCGAGCACCCTCCGGCCGGTCGTCCAAAGGCATTCCCGCCTGTAATAACCTGTGGATATCCATTAACCGTGCATTCAAAGCCTGTACCTCAGGATCGAGCTCCATACCTCCAGTTAACTCTTTAACAAACCCTGGAAGCTGGATTGCCATAAGTGGTTTTGGCTCATCGGCCCAACGGGTCTTCCGTTTCCTAACGGACCCGGCGCTGTCCTGCATTTCACCTTCGCCTTCCGTCTGAGGACCCCAACGGGATCGCCGTTTCCTGCCGCTGCTCACTTCTGCAGAACAAGCGCCCTGCGTTTCCGCTTGGCTCGAACCCTCGGCCCGATCTTCCCCCTTCATCGCTGTGGTCTCCGACAAAGCCGGATTCAAACTCCCATCCTTGCCATCGTCATTTCCGCTTCTTGTATTCACAAAGCCCGGGGCAGTTTCCTCTTCCTTGGCTGCAGCCGGGTTCTTGTCCCCGCCATCGGGTTGAGATAGAAGAGGGCCTTCTGAATAGTGCGCGGTATCCTGTTTCTGGTATTCTGCATATCCTTGCTCTCCTCCTTCCTGGCTCTGGTATGGCGCATAATCCTGACCGGATTCTTGTTTCTGGTATTCAGCGTACCCTTGCGTTGGTTCCTGGCCTTGGTATTGCGTGTATGCTTGTTGCCCTGATTCCTGGTTTTGGTACTGATTGAAGTCTTGCTGGCTCTGGTATTGATCGTATCCTTGAGCGGCATCGTGGTCCGCGTATTGTGCATACCCTTGGGCGGTTTCCTGGTTTTGATATTGTTCATACCCTTGAGGATTTTCCCGGTTCTCGTATTGTGCATACCCTTGCGCGGTTTCTTGGTTCTGGTACTGGTCATATCCATGAGGATTTTCCTGGGACTGGTATTGCGCATACCCGTGTGGGGTTTCTTGGTTCTGGTATTGTGCATACCCGTGAGCCGCTTCCTGGTATTGAGAGTAGGGTTGGGCTGTTTCCTGGTAGTAACCCTGGGCTGTTTCTTCAGATGGATAACGTTCTTCAGTGTTTTCCTGGTTTTGGCAGTGGGAATATGGAATGGGTGGTTCCTCTGGCGGAGGACCGGCGTAGGCGTGGTAGTCGTCGGGCGGAGGCGGAGGTGGATCGGTGCACAGATCTGGAGAAGACAATTCTTGGCTTTGGCCTAGAGATGAGGGAAGATTGTAAGATGATGAAGGTGCATAGAAAGCGTTGTCAGTACCTATACCTGCTGCCGCTTCTGTTGTGTCGCCCTGCTCCATGGCTTGCTTGACTCCTGAGATTCGATCACTCGACCGATCGGATCGATCTGTTTGCTGCGTTGGAAATTTTTCTCTCTTCTTCTTGCTTTGCTCTCGGGCACAGGGAACACAAGCAAAATTTTGCCTACTTAGGTGACATCATTGACATATATTATAGGTGAGTGGAACGGTAAACTAACCTATATCTTCGTCGGTCCAACTTGTAAGCCCAGCGTCTCCCAAATCATGGTTGCTAGTGAACATTAACCTATCAAATTCTTGGAATGGGTTGTGGTTTAATCGCTGAAATCGATAGCTTGAAAAATAATAATTTAAATATTTTTTCAAATTTAATAGTGTACAAATTTTATATAAAATATTAATTTAAAAATAAATAAATAACTTTTTCATCGTAGTTGAACCTTAAAAACTACTTCAAAATTGTTGTTCTAATAATGTTAAAATCAGCAAATATATATTAAAATTCTTGTTCTAATAATGTTAAAATCTGCCCATATATATTGTAGAAAAAATATAATAAAAGCTCATAGATTTGTGATGTAGACATTGTTTCAGCCAAAAATTTGGGCAACGTGTTGGTTAAGTTTGGGCCTCTAGGTGCATCATCTACTAGCGGCTTATAGGTTGGAATTTTTGGCAATTTTGGTGATCTCTCTTACAAGAACACACTCTATATGGGCCTAGGGCTTCCACAACGTTGATGAAGATGTGGCAGCACTTGTGCGTAGTGTGATTTAGGGCTTCTGTAATATGGATTGATTTAGGGTTTTCACAACATTGATAAAGATGTGGCAGCACCCTGCGAGGTGTAGCCCTTGTAGATGGAGTTGGATTAATTTCACCATGGCTAGGGTTTTCATAAGTAAAAGGGCACTACACCATACTTGCTAAGTTGCCCTTCTAGCAGTCAACCTGGTTTCTCATCAGATGGTTTGTAATGGGTATCTCTTTTCTAGGGATCGTTGCCCTGCTTCTCCCATTGGATCTTCCATTGGATCAGTTATCAATTTCACCTGTAGCAGCGGCAAGTCATGAGAGTTTTGGCTCGTATTGCATACCTTGAAAGGGTTGTGTTGAGCACAGTTTTGGCCTCTAATACCCGGCTACACTTTGATCTCAACTTATTCACAGGAGGTTTTGCGATTTTGGTGGTGTTTTGGTTGGTTTTGCTCCAGTCTACTTGAGAACTTCAACAACAAAGTTGTAATGCGAATAAACCTGGTAATTGAGCGTTCTCTAGTATTTTCTTCTCAATCAAATTAGCAATTGAGATTAGGGTTCCACAACTACTTCCTCTATTAGTGGACCCTAAATCCGAAGATTATTGTTTAGGCTTTTTTCTATTGATATTGGGGTTTCTCTGCATAAAATAAAAAACTAGAGAGGCTAAGATAAAAACATGTTACGAGGAAAATCTCTCTATGGCAAGGGGTAAACCACAACAGACGAAATGACACGCAGAAATAAAATCTAATCTCAAGTATGTTATATAAATAAAATGCTAACAAGAGAAGGCTAAGAGCCTACCTTGTCTAGACATTTGAAGAAGATCATCGTTGAGCACGCGACCCAAATCTTTATACCTGCAACTTGTCTTCAACAACCAAGATACGCAAGAATATGGTGATAATATATAATGTTAGCATATAGATTAGCATAATCCATTAACATACATGACAAATATGCCCATGGAATAATAATTCAAATATTTGCAAGATATCAATTGGACGAGAAAAGAGTATTTCTATTAAAATAATCAGCAGAAGTACATAGGTGACAAACTTCTGTAATGGCACATATTGGAACCAAGAAACTAAGTCCCTCCAACTGGGCCTCCACCACCTCAACCCCCCACCAAAGGCAAGCTCATATATAGGAGTCAATGAGGTTCTCCATCACAAAGAAGAAAGAGCTTAGGGATTGAACAAGGAATTTAGACTTCAAGGACAAAGGGATGCAGACTCAATATGAAGTGAAATTTCTTCAGAGTATCTTTGCTCTCAAGTTGAATTGTTGATTCCCTCCAGGCTTGGATATGGCTCAATTTATAGCCTTCAAATGGAACTGAAGGGCCAAGTCAGAGCGTTCCTAGTATATGGAAGGTCAAGGATAATGGATCTCGTGACATGGCATGGAAACCCCACATAATTCTTAATTTTTAGCACCAAATCCGATGTACATGGGCTATAGTGGAGCAACATGTGTATACGCTTGTTGTATAATTGATAGGGCACGTATATGTGGAAAAATATGTTTTTTTGGCTATGGAATACACAAAAAGGGAACTTGAAGTTTGCATAGGTAAATGGAAGGCCATCCAAGCAAGTTGCATGGAGTGAGGCGAAATTTGATGTAACTAGTGCCCCTAATGTGTGAGGTCAAAGGACTATATGTGACGGTCGAAATACATTATAATTCCCAGAAGTGGAGTAATGAAGCCTCAGCTCGAAGGACTAGTTGCTCATGAGAATATTACAATCCATAATGACTTTGTACACATGGCTACCAATCTAAATTACACTGCAGATCCATGTGGAAATATATCAAATAGTTGTTCATGTTCATGAATAGGCAATACAAAGCAAACATATGCCATAGGTTGTCATAGTCATGAACAAGGCACAGTGGAATCTAGTCTCAAAATCAATCTGAAGATATATGTATACAATGGAGTACAATCCAATCTCCCATGATCATTGAAGTCATATAGGTATTGGTCCAATGAAAGACAGTAGCAGATGAGGAATGTTGCTACTGTAAGCTGGAGGTCTTCTACACTATATGTTGAAGGTGCAAATCTACATCATGTGAATAGAAGAGTTGAGATCGAACACAATGAGACTTCGTTTGATTACCGACCGTTAAGGTATATCGTTAACAAACGCGAGACAACCCACCGATAATCAAAGTAGGTATCAAGGCACCGAGTACATTCTACAAGTGTGAACAAGGGTTTTGAGGTTGAACACTTGAAGAATCCATCGATTAGGAGACATTGATGTATTCCCAATTGTCAATGGCGGGAGAACCTGCCACTGATGACTGCAAGCCTCTAGGTACTCATAGGATTCTAGGTCTCATTTCTAGAATAGATTAGTTGAAATCGATGGAAGGAGACCTGTTGAAAGGAGAGCATTAAAGCATCTCTCATAATTCAGCACGAGGTATAAAGCAATAGCTTGATGATTAGGAGGATCTCAGACAAATAGGATGTTCACAAACCAACGACCCCGTGCGTCCCTCGCATGCACCAAATGCAAGTATTGCATGAAAGAGACCCTCTGAATAACAACCAATAAGGAAAATTTGTCGACAAATGCGAGGAAACCACCAATATGGCTAATGGAATCCAAGACACTGCACGAATCCCAATTTGTGAATAGATTTCTTGTCGTCGAACACAAGGGAAACCTTCTAGTCAGTGACCAATGAGGAAATGTCATCTGATGGGTTCAAGGTTACCTACCCATAATGAAAGTAGGACCAAGGTGCACGGTAGGACGACAACTTCATGTGACTCTGAGATATACTGAAGGTATGGTTGACATGCAAAGTCAAGAGTTCTGAGAAATGACTGACATAGGCTTCTAGACTTCCTTTGAACAAGAGCATGAGACATACGAATAACTCAGGCAACATAGACTTGATGATAAAACTTTGTGATGTGGGAAGCATCAACAAAATCTCTATAGGGACTAAAGAATAACCAGTCGAAGGAGTAAACTCTAAGTAACGAGCTCAACTTCCTAAGGTCGTGCTAAAACCAAACTTTGGATGAAAGTGAACTCAGAAGTTTGTGCTATGTTCAAAGGCGACACGACTGCTACCGATATGAGATAACATTCTTTTCCCGCCCATCTTTTTTTGTTTTTTCATAGGCAAAGAAATGCAATGATACGGGAGAGGAAACGAGTGTCGCAAGTAAGCAACTAGTTCCAAGCAGTGGAACATACCTATGCTCAATGGAAGAAAGTGTATGCGGGGCATGGACACTCGAGGGGATGTTTCCTCTAAGGATACAGGGTGTCAAGTTGCAAAGGATATATAGAAGGCACTGATTGGCTAGTGATGCAAATTGTTGAGATAAAAGGCTTGTAACGAGAAAGTGGGAACCGACAATAGGCTCAATAATGCAAGCAGGATGATGGAATGCAATTATAACTTAACGCCAAAAATGCCATTTTTCATATATTTAGTTCCCTAGGCCCGAAAAAGTATAAAATAATACCCAGGAGAACTATTCTAGCCAATGGTGACTAGAGTATTCATTTTTTGTAAGTAGTCTACTTGGTCCGGAAAAGGGTTAAACTTATACCAAATTGACATCCTTTCAAAGCCATTTAATGAGTGTGAAAGAGACAAGTTCACTCGACAGTCTTTTCATTTTTTCAGGGGTCAGAAAAGAGCTTAACCAAGACTCGGGGGGAGTCCCATAGGTAATAGTCAGAATGATTGTGAGTAAGAAAATGGGATTCGAATGCAGAGTCATGTCGGGACTCTAAGGAACTCTCGGTCCTATGGAATAACTTTTGTATGTGCACCAAATGACACAAAAGTTCTAACTAGGGCACCCATGTTTGGTAAGCCACTACCACTTACTAATGACACTTCTAGTACTAGCAGTGAGAAGGTTCAATGTCGCTAATAAATAGGTTTGTACCTAGGGTGTATGGATCACGGTCATAGGATGATGCAAGAATGTAAAACAGAGTGAAAACCTATCCTATATGTCGGTGAAAGAATATACATGCCGAAGGCATGAACAGGTGGTACGATGTTGGAAACCGCAAAAAATCCTGGACAAAACCACCAAAAACCAAGTTTTTCCACTACGTTATTAGCCCATAGGTCAAAAAATAACAAAAACTATAGAAAGTGGGTAAAACAATTCTACTAATAGTAAAAATAGACCATTCTACCATACCATTTGAGTTTTTTCACCCACATAGTGCATTTTAGGCCATTTTTCCTACGATCTTCAAGTGTCAATTGCGAGAGATACGATCAACGGAATCAACAACCATCTAGACCAAGTAAGTGCCCATCCCCTCTCCTTCAATTTCAATGGTTTAAATTATAGTTTTAGGTCCCATTTTTTAAGTATTAGAGGGCGTAACATGGAAACTAGGGTATACGTAGGTGACAGATCATCGGGTCGTGTATACGACCCCATATACGCAGGCAAAGTGAATCCTGCACGCGTATATGCAGCCCTATACATGATTGTTACCAAGTTAGCCTGTGTACAAGTCCGTGAACAATATTTTTAAAGGGTTTTAACTCAAAAAATGGTTTTTCCTTTGCAGGATGGTTATTAATGGAGGGAAATGAAGCATGAGGAGATAGATGTGGGAAGAGATGCAAGGGCCCAACAAGCTTTAAAACGATGTGGCTTCTATAAATTTCAGCTCTCAAGGGAATGAGGGCTCAAGTGAGGTTACTCCAGCTGCTAGTAAACTACTAGGATCCGGAGACAGAGTCCTTCAACCTCGATGGGAAACCATTGAGGATTGAAGTGGACGATATATACTTTATCACAGGATTGTCTCACTGAGGCGAGGTAGTGAATCTCAAGGCCCGAGGGGATGGGGGTGGTATGACTATGGAGGAGTACATTGCCACCCATTGTGTTGCAAGAACAGATAAAGTAGGGAGCCAACTCCCTATCAGGGCGATCGAGGACCTGATCTTAAAGAACGTCGTGCTTGTACTCACATAGATTTTGGGGTCGGCCTCGTTGTACCAGGCATCAAGGCCACTCATGTTATATGCGGTGGAGTGTTTAAGACCCATTGTTTATGACTGGTGTACATCATTGTTGGGTAACATGAAGAACCAGTTGATGGATTGCAAACAAGGGAAAATGAGAAATTTCAGATTTGCATCCATACTTTGTAGTTTTTTCTTTGAGAGGGTTCCAAGTTTGAGCTCTGGAGTAGAGATTACTCCACATGGATAGCGCGATCCAGCCATGTCACGGTGGACCGACGTGATGAGGCGGCTAGGAGGTGGTAGGGTGCCAACCCCCTACAACGATGAGTTCTTTTTTCTGGTGGCGCTGACAGCTCATAGCCATTGACAACTATCTCTATGGAGGGATTGACTACAGAGGGGATCCTAACAGGCCTTTGCCACCAGGTTCCTCCTACGGTGATATTGGTAATAAATGTTTTTACATAATTCATTTTTTTGTGTTTTTTCAATATAAATAAAAATAAAAACACAAATATTTTTGTATGGTATCAAGTATTAACAATTGTTTTGTTACACAGATGTTGGTTCGCGACAGCCAGAGGGATTCCCACGATATCGGTCGAGAGGCCAAGGAGATGAGCCAGTGGGCGGGGACATGGAGAGAGTGCTACAAAATGTGCAGGGAAACATCTCTTGATTGACACACATGATTCTTATGGTTCAAGTAGAGGATCTGCCAGAGGCGATGCGACAACATGTGGTGGGTGTACTCTGTGTGTGGGTGCGACTCTTCCAGCATCTTAAAAACGTCGTAGTGTGCTATCATGATACGCATCTGGCGCCATGGGTGTAAATGCCATGGTCATATTATATACCGACCATATATGTATTTTTAGGGTGTGAGCCCCATTTTGTACTATGACACCATATTTTTTGAACTCGAAAGGATGAAATATATAAAAAAATTGGTCTTCGACTTTACTTATATATGTTACAATGTTACAATGTATGAATGTTTTTTATTTGCTTAGTTATGTGACAGATTCCAATCTAAAATATAATTAGCATATGCATTGGATACATGATTAGAACTTCTAGGGATGTGATTATAAGTAAGAAAATCAATGTATCATTCCAAAAGTCATACCCGTAGGAATCGTCGAAGTAGAGTAGGATCTCGCACATGGTAATTATCATTCAACTGACATACGACTAACTAGGAATCCAGGTGAACCTCTAAAGACTGAACATCGTGTGAAATGGTGTCGCATAATATCTCTATAACTATGCAATACTCAACCACATTATTCGTCAATTGCTCAAAACGAACACCACCTAAAGACACCAGTTGGCCCTCGGGTGAGTAAATGACCCAAGCGACAGAAGCCATGTTTCGTGTATGACAACTGGCACCGTCCGCGAATCCTACGTAAATTGAAGACTCCGTTTACATATTCCAACCAAGGGAAAACTTGATAAGCAAACCGATGACACAAAGAAAAAGACGTATATACACTAAGATACACTAGTATACAAAGGTCACGCCCAAGCTTGAGGGCTCAAGTGTAATACCTTTTAAGGTAGAGCCCATTTCTAGGCTCATCCAACATATTCCCTTCATAATCTTCTAATTCATAGGCTCCTTTCTCTAATATGCGTCACACGATATAAGGACCATGCCTCATGGGGTTGAACTTGCCTTCCCCCAACAGTTCTTTGGCATGGTCATAAAGGAGAATCAAGTCACCCTCAGCGTACTGTCAAGGATAGACAGACTTATCGTATTGAACCTTAACATGTCATTTATTTGCTTCGATAGTCATAGAGGCATCTTGACGTTGCTCATCGAGGCACTCCAGGTATACGGGGCGTTCTTCAAGATCAGAACGAACACCTGGCAAGGGTGACACTTCTTGACCGCTTCAACACAATATTTAAAAATTGACGGCGAAAAATAACCAGCTCGCAATATCTTTTGGGTTGTCGTGAGCTCAGATAAATGACCACCACATGCCCCACTGTGACAGTCATTGAGTACAGCCTCAACGTCCTCGTGAGTCAAGCAACGACGTAAAATATTATCTACCCCTCAACGATACAAAGCGTCACCTATAATAAGGTAGTTTTTAGCCTGATGACGTATACGTCGTCGATCATCTCTCGATATATGTTGGGGTAGCTTTAAGGTTTGAAGATGGATCAAAATGTCTCCATACCAGGGGTCCAAAGACGAGATATGGAAAATATGTTCATCCGCGAACGAATTGTCATGAAAAATGTCCTCATCTAGTTGAGGGAAGTCCGATATCAACTCGGAAAAAACTAGTGATTTCTTAGACTTCACCGAAGCGAAATCGAGATCAAATTCTTGCAAAATAACAATCCACTTATTGTATTTCCCCCCTATGATACGCCTAGTGATGATGTATTGAAATGGATTGATATCTGCAACCACGGTAGTTTTGCAAAGTAATATATAATGTTGTAATATTTGAACCACATGTACGACGGCCAAGGCCAGTTTCTCTATGTGAGAGTACTTAAGTTCAAGACCAACTAGGTTTCAATTGAGACTGAGATAGTAGACAATGTGCTCATGGAGCTAATTGTCCTCCTGAACCAGAACCATACCAATCGTCCCTTCAGACGTGGCGATATAAAGCAAATAGTCTCTAATGTAGTCAGGAGGCTTCGACAAAGGCATCGATACCAAAGATTTCTTAAGAGCATCAAAGGATTCCTGGACTCACTCATCCCATATAAACAGAGTGTCCTTCTTCAAAAGACGTATGAAACCTTTAGTTAAATTGGCATAGTTCACTATGAACCAACGCATAAAATTATCCTTCCCCTACAGAGCTTGAAGTTGTCTAATGTTGTGCAGGGGAGGCAATCGAAGTATTGCCTCAACCTTCATAGGATCTACTATGATCCCATGCTCAGACACTAAGAATCCTAAAAGACGGTCAGACCTAACGTAGAAGATGCACTTGTGAGGGTTCAACCGAATGTGATAGTAACAACATCTCTCAAATACTAATTGAAGGTGAGTGGAGTGATCTACTCTCTTGCGAGAGTGAGTAGCAAGATCATCTAGGTAAGCTTCGAAAATATGCTTAAGATCGTGAAAATCAAAGGTCATGGCACGTTGGAAGGTTTCTCCGGCATTTTTAAGACCGAAAGGAATTTTCTAGTATGCAAAATTACCCCAAGGACAAATAAACATCGTCTTATGTTGATCCTTGGGTTTGATCTGAATTTGATTATTCCCTAAAAATCCATCCATAAAAGAAAAGACTTTTCTTCTCGCACACTCGTCAAGAATCTAGTCAACGAAAGGAGTAAGGAAGTTATCTTTAGGACATGCCTTATTCAGGTCTTGAAAATCCATACACACGCCGATGGTTCCTTGCTTTTTCTTTACGGGAACGAGGTTGGACACCCATTGAGTCAAGGGAATTGGGTAGATGAAACCAACATTAAGTAGATTCCCTATATATGCCTTAATAGTAGGGGCCTTCCTAGGATTAACAACTCTAAGACATTGCCGAACAGATTTGGCATCCGGATAGGTTTTAATCTCATGCTCAACAATGCTAGGGTCGATCCCTGACATCTCTTCATATGACCAAGTGAAAACATCTCAGGATTCTTTGAAGAGATTGGTGTAGATCTAAATTTCTTCAGGCGAACAATCCACACCGACATAAACGTTCTCAATTTTACTAGGGATACGAGAGATGTCTATCATGATAGTAGGAGAAATATTCTCCATGTTTCCTTTGACATAAATACCATGCGTATCTAATGGAACTATGGCGTGACAGACCATCTCACTCAAGGTAGATCTAAAGTCATCTTGTTCGATCTTAACAAGCTCTGGGAGAAAATAGGATCGATGATGCATATCGTCCCAAGGCCTATCAGGACCAGACATGGCCTCTAAGATGGCTTCATTCGAAGGTAAAGTATCATCGAGGCAATCATGCAAACAAGATGATTGAGTGGCCCATATCGGCTCTAGAACAGGATCCACCCCTTCCGTCCGCGAGGAGGAAGGATCTGGGTTAGCGGTAGCGTCAAGAATAAACTAATACGCAACCTATGTTGCTGACAGTGGCATTTCCATCCCAATGTGCGACTGACCTTCGTACAACATAGTTGGGGAATATAGGGTCCAAGGGTCGTTGAAATAAGAAGTACGAAAAGGAACGGACCTCGTTGATGACAAACACTCATTGGAAATGGCATGAATATGGTGAATTGGTGCCATGAAATCAAATCTACCCATCAGAGAGTAATACATTCTAACACCAACATCCTCACTTACCTATTGAGAATTGTTGATCACAGGGACCGAAGGTCCAATTGATGCACTAGGAATAGCGTGTGTAAAGGACAACTGATCAATCGTCATTATTTTCCTTTCGTGAGGAAAACATAAAGTGCGGAAAACAGACGACATGATGGTTGTCATGGAATAAGTCCAATTATGCCATAGTATTAAATTTGTAGTTGAGAGGCTCATCAACCACCTCGACATCAACCTCCACCGTCTTCCCACCTAATTGGACCAGAAAAGTGGGAAGAATTATGTGGGGTTGAAACGAGGGCCCATCAAATGCGGTCAATGTAGTCATAGATTGGGACAAGGTCAGAGAGCCAATGGATTTCCAACAGGTTAGGGACATCACACACGTCGCAACACCTTCATCAATTACAATATGTTTGATGGTAATTTTCATGCACTCCACATGGATTTGAAAGGCCACGTGGTAAGGTAAGTGAGGCTTAACATTCGTGACATCAAACTTGATAACCTTCGAGCCACATGGGTCTAGAGCTCCTAATGCAGATGACAAGGCATTCCTCTATGAAGGACACGTCTAGAGCACCTCCAAAGCCGACATCGCATAAGGGTTTTGGCCCATATATTCGACAATCGAATAGTTATGGGCAGCTTTGGCATTAGGATTGTGGGCAAAGCACTTTAGTACTCCTTTCAAAATACGAGGCAAGGGTTCTAGCTTTTCGATCTGCAAGGGTGTTTCCAGAGGAGGAGGAGACTCTGGACCTATGACAGTTTGTGAAGAACCGTAATCGCGAGATCGATTGGCTACATCAATCTGAGACTTGACTATATTGACGCATAGATGGCCACCTTCATGTGTCGAGTGGTTTTGACTCCCGCTCAACGCATTTCTTGTGTTGGAGGTCCCCGAGGCCATGTGTTGATTATGTGGAAACGGATTTGTCAGAACAATGGGTGACTGCAATAAGAGCCTCGAGGCTTCCTCGATTTTGGGGCATAGTGATCTAGGTGGATATTGGTGGCCACCCACCTATTTCAACTGAATCCTCTTGACAGTTTTTAGTTCAGCACGTTTCTTTGTAATGATGAATTTTTTTTTGTAAATGGGTTATGCACTTTCGAGGCTATCCTAAATCCTTACACAACATCCAGGTGGATATTGGTGGTCGCCCACCTATTCCAACTATCTTATTTTGGAATTTTTCATGTCAATACATCTTTTTGTACTTCCAAGGTCGTTTTGGGGCCCTAAACAATGTTTTTTTGGCTTTCCACAATCAAACTATAGACAAAGTAAAAGTTTGATGGCATAATGAGAATTTCTCGAAAATACCTTTCCAACGGGCTATCACATGCCTAAAACGGAGGTCGTATGCAAAAGTTACAACCCCGAGAAGTTGAGGTACCAACTTACCCATCAGGGCCCACATAACTTTTGTCATTTCATCTCCTAGGGTTAGGTTTTTGGATGTCTAGGGTTTTGGCATTCACGAGTAATGCTAAAAATGCCTCTGGAGCCTCATTATAATCATTATGCTCAGACAAATGTGCATAGCAGCCACATCTCTTCTTAGAGATAACTACCACCAGTCGAGCAAGTTGTTTTCAGTTCTGCAGTTTTACAGTTTCAACCTATTTCATTTATTAAATAGAAGTTATTGTTCATTGGATATTTGTTGTTGTTCTCCGTATCTCTATGTTATTGTGTTCAATCTATTATTCATTTTGTTTCGCTCATAAATTCGGGTCAATGGTATCAGAGCGATCTGCTCTTCATTTGTTTTTCTTTGTGCATGTCCTCGACAAGATTTGGGTACAAGAAGTTGGGACTCAAACCAATCGAGCCTTTGCAAGATCGGTCGCACCAAGCCCGACAACAATCCATGGGGGATGATAAGAAAGATGATGGACCATGAGATCCTTTTAAATTGTTTCTTGAGGAAGCTCTTGCATGACAAACAAACAAAATGATAGACAACTTTGCACAGATCCTTCAACGGCTTCCCACAAGAGACACATCTTCATCAAGCAACCACACAACCCCCTTCAAGGTACAAGTAAATTTTGATATTCTATTATTTGAAGGACTGATAGATGCAGATGTTGTAGATAAATGGTTGAATCTGCTCGAAGGGTATTTTTCGGTCTACAATTTTTTCGATAGGGAAAAGATTACTTTTGCACTCCTCAAGGTCGTCCCCTATGTTAAGGACTGGTGGGATGCTTACTATGAGCAAAGGGCCACAAAGGAATCTACAATATTTGCAGTCTCCCCCACATGGAATTCCTTCAGGGATGTCATTAAAGAACAATACTACCCTATTGGAAGCTACGAGGACCAGTAGACAAGATGGACCACGCTGCGTCAAGAAAGGAACCAGACAATACCAGATTTCACCAATATTTTCCATACCCTATGCACCAAATTGGGTATCAAAGACTCTAAATGACATCTAGTGCTCAAATACCGTAGTTGTCTACATAGATACATTCAAACAGAAATGGAGTTTATGGACATCGCATCATTAGGTGTGGCTTATAGATATGTTTTCAAGATCGAGCATAAATTTAAGTAGAAGAGGTGAGAGTTTGGATCTGCAAACTCCTCACAGCCGAAGCAGGGCAAAGGTGGCCCCAACCCACAAAACACGGGACAGAGCAAAGATGGTCACTCTCAGGACAACCAGTCCAAGCCGCAAACCAAGAAGGGTAATAAGAAGTCGAAGAAGGACATGGGAAAGTGGTGTGAATACCATAAAATCCCTTGGCACAACAACGGAGAATGTCGCTCAAAGCAGTCACTGGTGGTCGAGCTAAAAGCTTCCGAGTCAGAGGCAGATTCTGAATCTGAATCAAATCCAGAGGGAGGAAAGCGGATTATCGATGCCAAACCTAGTGCCACTGTTGCTACCACCAAAGTCCAACCAAGCAAACCAAAAGAACCAGAGGAAGGGGAACACCTCTTTCACTCACATATGTGGGTAAAGGGGGCTCCGCTTCATTTCATTGTCGATAGCGGCAGTCAGGAGAACTTGATCCCAGCAGAGGTCATCAAGCGACTAGACATGTCGATAACACCACACCCACAACCCTACACCATCAACTAGCTTTGCCAAGGAAGGATCTTTGCGTCAGCCAACAATGTCGTCTGCCTTATGACATCAAGCCCTTCAAAGATGAGGTATTGTGTGATATTGCTTCCCTTGAAGTTTGTGATGTTCTTTTAGGCCAGCCATATTTGTTGAAGTGACATGTTGTGTATGAGTCTAGAGCCTGCAGTGTTATTATTAATTTGGGTAGACAATTGTACAATATACTAGAGGTAGCGCTGCCTACTGCTATTTCTTTAATCTCTGCTAAGAAATGCAGTGAGGTCATTTCACAGACCAAGAAGTTCATCTTCTTTGTGATCCATGCTCGCAATAAGCAGAAGGTCATCACCACATTTGTGACCTCTACACAAAGCCTCTCTTTGCAATAGAAGTAAGTGGATGGGACCGTGGAAGAGTACATAGACATCTTCTCCTCACCCACCGAGGTACCAACACACTACCAAGTCAAGCATCCAATTGATCTAACCCTCAGTGCACCTCTACCTAATGGACCATTCTATCGTCACTCATTGATGGAAAATGATGAAATCAAGTGTCATATCCAAGAGCTGCTTCAAAAGGGACACATCTGACCTGGCTCCTCCCCTTGCGGAAGCCCGAATGTATTGGTGCAGAAGAAATACGGGACTTGATGACTCTGCATTGATTACAGAGCATTAAACAAAATCATAGTTAGGAACTAGTACCCAATTCCCCGAGTTAATGACCTTCTTGACCAACTCAAGGGGGAAAAGTTCTTCAACAAGTTTGACCTAAAGTCTGGTTATCACCAGGTTCCCATCGAATCAACTGATGTATGGAAGGCAACTTTCAAATCTAAAGAAGGTCTCTTCGAATGGTTGGTCATGCCCTTTGGCTTAACAAATGCACCAACAAATGCACCAACAACTCTCATGAGGTTGATGGATGATGTATTGAGGCCCTTCACAAACTCTTTTGTGGTGGTATATCTGGATGACATCTTCATCTTCAACATAACTTGGGAGGAGCACATGCAACATATTCAGAAGGTTTTGAGCACTTTGCGGCAACACAAGCTATATGCCAACTTAGAAAAATTCTCCTTTGGCATGAACAAGGTCTAATACTTGGGCTACATTGTTGATGAGCATGGGGTACATGTGGATCCAACTAAGATCCAAGTCATCGGTGACTGTCCAACCCCGACCACACTAATCGAGCTTCAAAGCTTCTTGGGACTTGCCAACTTCTACCGACGGTTCATGTTGGGATTCTCCCATATTGCATGGGCCCTTAGCCAAGTGACCAAGGGTGGTGGCAAGAAAAATTTCGCATGGGGGAAGGCACAACAACGAGCATTTGATGATCTGAAGCATTCCTTGTGCTCAGCTCCAGTACTCTCCTTACCCAATCTGCAATAATCGTTCGAGATTGAGACTGATGCATCTGACTATGTTGTAGGTGCATTTCTCACTCAACACAGTAATCCAGTAGCATACCATAGTGAGACACTCTCACATACCATCCAAAAATACCCCACCTATGACAAGGAAATGTATTCCATTGTGCAAGCGTACCGTCAAAGGAAACATTACATTCTGGGAAAGGAGACAAACATCCACATTGATCATAAGCCTCTGCAGTTCATATAGACATATGGGACTTGTAGAACAACCACCATCAAAAGTGGTCCACATACTTGCACCAGTTCCATATCAACATCAAGTATAAGACATGGAGCACAAATCGTAGCGCTAACTGCCTCATTCGACCTCCTGTTCCTGCACTCACAATCGTGCTCCATTCCTATGGGCATGAGGCATCTGAGTGGCCTCAACTTTATCCGAGTGATCCTGAATTCGCCACCACCTATCAGCTCTTGGGTACATGCGCAAATGTCACCGATTTTCACATTCAGGATGGATTGTTATGCCATCTAGGTCACCTTTGTGTTCCTGCAAGTGAACGTGCAAAGCTGATTTGGGAGGCTCACCACAGTCGGATGGCAGGAAATTTTGGCATGGAGAAAAATATGGTCGTTCTACAGAAACATTTTTATTGGCCAAAACTTCAAAAGGATGTCAACAAGTATATCATATCTTGCACTGTTTATGCCATTGCCAAGCCAACCATCAAGAAGCAAGGCTTATACACCCCTCTTCCTACTCCCGAGAGGCCTTGGGAATCCATCTCGATGGATTACATGTCTGGCCTTTCGTTCACCAAGAAAGGCAATGATTGTGTATTTGTGGTGGTTGATTGGTTTTCAAAGATGGCCATTCTCACAGCCTGCAAGAAGAGCATCACAACGACATATACTTCCAAGCTCTTCTTCAAACAGGTGTGGGTCCTATTATCCCCTAGCCTAGGGATAACTAAGGAGATCATGTCTCGAGGCCCACAGGTCCTAGACATGGAGTGTCGAGAGCCAAACAACTTAAGCATGGCCCCTGAGGGCCCCTCTTTTATTTAGTGCAGTCCACATATCACCAACAACAATAATCATCACACTGGCTTGGTCCTGAAATGGAAATGAGTCTTGCTCCATGAGGTAATAATTATGGGTATCATGGTATGTATCGCTCTGATTTTTAAAACATTTAAACATGTTGCATTGAATCTTTATGGATTTCATAACATTTTCTTGACTTTATTCTCTTTGCCTTGTTCAAACCTGGGAGGGTCACATGGTGCCCTAGTAAGTTGGTTTCCTTTTAGAATAGGTTATTACATAGTGGATCTTTGAAGAGTCACTGCCCATTCCATACTTACCATTTCCATCTTTATCCCCTCCATCTATCCACATTTTTGGGCATTGGGGAAGGCTCCACTTGGAAAGGGTTTTACGTTACCTCATGGGAAGAAGGGGCTAAAGGCCCAGGGGGTAATGTAACTGAAAAAAAGTTAAGAGACAAATTTAAACCTTCAATATGCTTCACCCAGGGATCCCTGAGAAAGCACTGAAACGATTCTCAGCAAGAAAAGGGGACCCACATATGAATAAAACACTCAAGGCATTTGTTGGTGGATAGGAGATCTCATCATGAGTTGGCCTATCATGATCATGAAAAATTAGCGGCATGACACTACCACCCAACTGGTCACCAAGCCAGGGTAGTGGCTCTTGGTTGCATGTCCAAGAGAAAGGGGGTCTCATCACGAGCTAGCCTTCTCATTTTCGTGAAATATTTGTGGGTAATACTCCCACTAGCTAGTCACCAAGCCAAGGCGGTGGCCATCAACTCTTTCCTTGCATCATGAAGAAAGAAAGCTAAAGGAAGACATAAAAGATGAAAATAAATGGCAATCAGTGGGCTTGGAAACATTTGCATCCATGACAAGGTGCAACTTACCCTCAACAAAGGCACCCATAGGTGAGTGATACATTTCCCCTGCTATCACATGCACCCCATGCCCAAAGTTTTTTCCCCTCACCACCTCATACTTTTGCATGATTTGGATCAAGCTCCACTGGGGAAATAACCTTGACTTAAGGGAGACTGGCCCAATAAGACACCCTGAGACCATTTCAAACCCTAGACTTGTCAAGTTGCATAATGTTTTGAGCATTTGTTTGGGTTTAGGGGGGTTTAATGCACATGTTTGGGTGTTTTAATTATTATATGTGGTTTACGTATTATGAATGTATGTGACTTATGGACCTCTGGAGGGCGTACTTGTTGTCTTTGCAAGACCTTGCCCGGTGAATAGGTACATGGAGAGATGACTAGCTCAGACCTTCATGAGGGCTCAAAGCCGATTTGTTGGATGATGAGACCCCAACTAGAGGGAAGGAAGAAGATGAAGGGGTTCTGCCAAGAAGAAGAAGGATGTTGCCTTTGGAGGCACTTTGGTGGACCTAGACACAGGCGGTTGTGCCTTTCCCACCTGAACGATGGCCTTTGGGGGCCTTGAATGTCACCCATACATCCCTGGACGTTTCTACATGCAGTGGTTGTCACCTTGGGGGTAATCCATAGGTTATTGGCACATGTGGGCAGGGTTTTGGCCTTTGGAGGCCCGACGCTTCACTCCCTGAGCCCAACGTTCCATGACATAGGTCCAACATCACCCTAGAAAGGCATGATGTCACCCCTAGGAGGGTCTTTACATGAAAAATTATTTTATTTTGTCCAAAATTTAATTTTGTAAGAAATTGGCCAGGTCGACCCTACTATTTTGACCTAAAATAATTAAAGGTCAAATTTTGGTATAAATAAACATAAAGTGACATTCAATTTATCATAACTCTCACTTGGGAGAGTGGATGTATCAAATTTTCTCCCTACTAAGGGTTATTGGCTGAAATAAGGAGGGCGCTACTCTTTTAAGGCTTGTTTTTTGCACTTGGACAATTTTTTATGAAGTTTTGTGGCAATCTTGCATGGTTTTACATGATTATTCTTGGTGCAAGTAAGTAGATTTTTACTTTGTCATTGTAAATGGTTATGGTAATGGTTTTCTTTCTCATACAAGATTATGAAATTGCATGTTTTAATAAGAAACTTAAAGTGCTAACTTTCTTGCTTTTCATTTTCCTAGATTTATTGAATTAATCTAGTAACTAGTGACACCTTAAGGCCCTAAAGTGATAGCTCTCTAGAGGTTTATACTTAGTTATTTTGCAAAGTACTTTTCATCCATAAAAATCCAAGAACAAGGAGGTGTTAGGGCCTAAAAGTGCCTACACCCTAGCTTCCTCACTTTTTAGAGGTCAAAACCTAGGAGGACTTAAGGTGCTACTCCTCCTAGGTCATTTTCCCTCTTGGATTATGTGTAAAATCACTTATTATCAGCCTTCAAGAAAGTTGCCTACTCGACTCCACTACCCTTAGAAAGGCAATAGTCAAGCCTCGCTCTTTGACAAGTATCATCAAACTTGAAACTCAAATTTTATGCTTGATACCCTACTAACCTAAAATAACTTGCTAACCGAGTCTGAAGATACTAACAACTGACTTGTTGTTTTCATAATCATTGCTACAACCATCATTTGCAACTTATATCGGCCTATTAACCATCTTAAAACAACCCATAAATTTTATGAAGCAAGGTACTATCAATAAATGCCAAAGTGTGTGATCAATTGCCTCTTTAAAATACATTTCTAAAGGTTGTTGCTATTATCACTACTTTTATTTTACTGTTGTTATAGTCTTCTTATATAGCTTTTAAAAGTTATTGGTCGATCGATACATATCTAGATCTTGCATGAGACAAAGTGTTATCATTTAGTATCTTGTTATATTATCTATTCAATTGCATTTTCTGGATGTTATTACAACTGTCACATTTTCCTTTTGTTGTTGTTACAACCATCCCGTAACAACTTATTCTAAGTTTATCTACAATCCTAACAAATTCAAAATCTGCATATGACATAGCATTATCATCTAGGTGTTCAAGTATTTCATTACATTGTCATTCAAAGCATTTTCTGAAGAAAGTATTGCACCTATCATTGCTTTATCTTATGTTGTTGTACATGTCTTAAATGTTGCACATACTTATTGGCTAGCACTATTTCTTATAAGTTCATTGTCTTGCCAAAGCATTAATATCACTTATTGCTTGTAAACTGCCATAACGTTTGTTGTTGTCTTGGTAAAGAGCAAGTACATTCTTTTAATCCCTTGCTTCACCTTTCAAGACATAAATCTGATTTGAGTGACCCATAGAGAGGAGTGGTTTACTTGATATTTCTCTCCCTTCATCAACCCACTAGGTCTAGGGACGTCTCCCTTGGATTAGAGTCATCTTCCTCCTAAATAGAAAGAGGTACCATGTTGAGCTGACAGTGACATGATTTACCTCTATGTTACGCCAATCTCATCCTACTTTCCTTTAGGCTTTGGGCAAGTATAGATTGTGCAATAATAGGTCCATTTTGGGATATCACAACCATCATCTCATATCGAGACAAGATGTTCCTCAACACATTTTGGTCAAGTCTATGGTTATTGTTGGACACCAAGCTCACTAAATCCATTGCCTTCCACCCCCAAATAGATGGCCAAATAAAGGTCGTTAATTGGATGATTGTGCACATCCTGCGCATGTATAACTCTAAGCATCTGCGTACATGGGATGAGAGTCTTCCCTATGTTCAACACAAATACAACAAGGCTCTCCATAGCTCCACCGACCATAACCCATTTCAGGCGGGGCTGGGATTCCAACCCTTGGGTCCCATTGATGTTGCACTACCTCTTGCAACCACACAGGTAGAATCTTCCCATTTTCAGTCTGAGGTTGACAAAGCCACCAAATTCATTGAGCGGATTCAGCACATCCACCAATAGGTCCATGAGATTTTTTATAAATCCAATGATAAGTCCAAGCAGTGCCATGATCAACACCGGGTACTGCACAAGTTTCAGGTGGGAGACAAGGTATAATTACATTTGCATTAAGATCACCTTATAGGGCCCCATCAGAAGCTCCGTCCACTTTGCTATGGACCTTACACTATCACCAAGGTTGTGGGTGACAATGCTTTTGAGCTCAACACTCCCCCCTTCCTTGGCTTGCACCCAACGTTCAATGTGGACCTCCTCCGACCATATTTTCCACCATTATTGGACACCTCAGAGATCGCAGAACAATTGACACCAACAGAGCTCAACCCTGACTGCATGGAACAAGCATACATTGATCAGATAGTGGACACACAACTCAAGGGCACTCGCTAGCAGAGTATCCATCTTTATCGGGTTGTCAAGGTAGGACAACTCTTACACCAAGGAAAGTGCCTCACCCTGGGCCAAATTCAACATAAATTTCCTCACCTGATGGGGGTGCTCAACATAATGGAGACCATCGCTTCCTAATGGGGGAGAACTTATCCAGGTGGATATTGGTGGCCACCCACCTATTCTAACTGGCTCCTCTTGACAATTTTTAGTTCAACATGTTTCTCTATAATGATGACATTTTCTTTGTAATTGTGGGTTCTGCACTTCCGGGGCTATTTTGAAGCCTTACACAACATCCAGGTGGATATTGGTGGCCACCCACCTATTCCAACTAGCTTATTTTGGAATTTTTCATGTCAGTACATCTTTTTGTACTTCCAGGGCCGTTTTGGGGCCCTAAACAATGTTTTTTTGTCTTTCCACAGTCAAATTGTAGACGGAGTCAGAATTTGATGACATAATGTAAATTTATTGAAAATACCTTTCCAATGGGCTATAACGCGCCTAAAACAGAGGTCATATGCAAACGTTACGACCCCGAGAAAATGAGGTACCAACTTACCCATCGGGGCCCACATAACTTTTAGCATTTTATCTCCTACGATTAGGTTTTTTGATGTCTAGGGTTTTGACATTCATGAGTAATGTTAAAAATTCCTTTGGAGCATCATTGTAATCATTTTGCTCAGACGAATGTGCATAGAAGCCACATCTCTTCTTAGAGATAGCTACCACCATTCGAGCAAGTTGTTTTCAGTTCTACAGGTTTACAGTTTCAACTTATTTCATTTATTCAATAGAAGTTATTGTTCACTGGAAATTTCTTGGTATTCTATGTATCTCTGTGTTATTGTGTTCAATTTGTTATTCATTTAGTTCCGCTCATAAATCTGGATCACATAGGTGGGTAAGGTGATCAACTTTACAAGGAAACTTCACCTTCCACTTTTCTTTCTTGCCCTCACCAACATTATTATTGGATATATCATTGTTTATTATTATTATTTTTCCCACCCTTACGATTATTACCTCGTCCTTTCTTTTTATTCCCTCCTAGTTGTTGGTTACCATTTGGGTTAGCCATTGACTATACATAATGCACATCTGCTGACTGGGTGGGGGTGGAGGACGAAGCCAAAGCTTGTCCTGCTACAGGTTGGCTTAGAGACAAATCTTTCAATTGGTTCGTCACCAAGTCTGTAGACTTAGCATTTGTAGAGCCTATGATGCCATTGACATGAGTCCCAGGCTTTTGTCTAGGGTCATAGTTTGACCATGGTGTGTCAGGAAGAATTTCATAAAGCATCCCAGATTTAGCATATATGAGGTCCAATTGCTGGGCTTTGAAAATAGGTTATTCCTAAGATGTTACTCTAGATGTAGAGACATCCTTTGAAATATAAAGCAATAAGGACTTAAGGAACCATTCCAACATGAACTCTGGAGGAATGTAGGCTTTGATCAACCTCTTTCGTTTATGCCACTCTTGGATATTGTCTGAGATATGCATGGCTTTATCTTGGCATAAGGCCAATAAAAGTTCTATGTCGGTGTCGTAACGAATCAACAACTGGAATTGATTGAGAAAGACCAATACCATCTAATTAAAGGTTCCATACGTTCCCCTCGATAGCTCAATGTACCATTTCGTGGTGACCCCCGTGAGGGTGTGTTGAAATAGCCTTAAACGAATATAATCATCATTCAGGGAGTTGGATGAGCACCATAGATGAAAAGTAGTGATGTGATCACCTGGATCTTCACCAGTCTTTCCTTTGAATTTTTGAATGTTCGAAGGAAGCTTGGTGGGGATGGGGGGCCATGAATGATCATGACACACAAGATCATTCATTAATTTCGACAAATCTGGCAGATTAAGTGTGGCCAAAAAAGGAGTCGGGGTTGTTGTGTCTAGGCCCATGCTCAAGAGAAATATTGGGGCTAAGGGATTGTAGACCATCCAGGGTTCTGGTATTTACCATGGCCATGTCCAGTAGGATAATATACTCCTCCAAACTGATTCATGAAAGGTTGTGTGGGCACCATACCCATGGAAGCGGCATGATGAGGCTTATATATGTTGCCCCCAGTTGAAGGAACTCTGGGCTGAGGGTTACCCATACTGTGAAACTGACTCCCTTTGGATGGAACACCAGAGGATAAAGGGGGATTCTCCATAATAAATGCATTCATTGGAATCAACATGGAGGAAGAGGGAATAAAGGATGGAATATAGGAAGTGAATTGTTCGCTCGGTTGAGCACTCCATCTCGAAGCATTGAAACTAGGATTAGGTCCGAAGGAAATAGGAGTCCAACCTCTAACATTAGGATTCACTTGGGGAATATGACCTCCACCAAACGTGAAAGGAGCATAAGGAGGCGTTGTGCCCCTGAACCCAAAACTAAGATTCACATTAGTCGTTGAAATGGAGGATGAGAGTTACGATGTCATGTTGGGTATACCAAAAGTAAATGGATTAGAGGCTGAATGTATTGACTGAGAATCATGATTCGACATACCAAAAAGAGATCTGAAAGGGTTCGTTCATGTGGGCCGAGTAGAACTCACAGGTTGGGTAGGACTAAAGGCAGGGAACTCTGGCATCCGCGCTGTCGAATATGATGGAGTCGAAGGGATCCCACTAATCATAGAAGAGGGGGGAGTTGAAGGACTCCCAGAGACGTTCGATTCTGACTCAATACTCATAACTGGATGATCACGAGTCTGGGAGGTGGAGATACATGTACCACGTTTATTAACTCTACACCTTTTAGAAGGCATCTTCAGTAAAGGATCAAGGTCCAGTGGTAACTTCAACAAACGACAAGATCGATGAGGAGGCTGGTCTTGCTCCACGTTGATTCAAGATTCGAGATATAAAATAAAATCCTAGGGCCAACTAATAATCATAGAGCACACCAAAATAAAGCAAAAGGCCAATGCACACAAACATGATATAGTGGTTGAAAAGGGGCCTCCCTCACTATAGTAGGTATGTCTCGCCCAAGAGGGGCTTGAGACTCCCTTCAAAAGATTGGAGGTATTAGAATCAGTTATAAGGAAAACACAGCCAGTCAGACTCCCCTGGGGAGGTAATCCTCCATAAAGGTTGTGTTGTCTGATCCTTATCTAACTCATGGTACCTGAAGAATAACCCCTGCAACTAACCTATGTGGATACCTATGTCAAGCAACTAGAGTCACCACAACATAACCAATGCATAGGCGAACAGTCACAAGTCCGGTCCACCGTATGGGTAGGGTAACAAAGCCCAAAATCTTGAAAGCACCACCTCTCATGGAGGTAAAGGCACTAGTGAGACCCCCAAATACGAATAGAACCCCAAAAATATCTCTAACACTAAGAAGGTATTAAAGGGCTATCTCTGCAACCAACTTCATGTGACCTCGTGCTTAACTCCGGTGTGAGCCGAGCCTCTTGACGTCACTGATTACACAATGGGTTTCACCACTCCCTGGTTAGACACATATGTTTAGTTTATTAGCCTTGGAGAGTTTTACTCACAAAACTTATTCCAAGGCCCTATGTCCTATACTTGTTTGTGTACCCTGAAAAATAAAATCATTTCTAATCAGTTTTAATTAGTCAACGTTAATTTTAATGGCTTCTGCTTACTCAAGAGGTGCGATCATTAAACTGATGGTATTACGACTCAACATATAAAAAGAAGCAAATATAAAAACACTGCTAAGTACTAGTCCTGAATTTCAAAGATATGGTATGCTTCTAAATGCAATCTTTCCAATGGAATCTCTACAATTTCAATGAAATGCAATCTCTCCACATGTGTCGGAATCAATGCAATGTAATCAAAAGTGCAAATGCCATGATGTAAATAAGCAAATATTTTTTTTATTTTCGATATAAAGAAAAGAAAATGCAAGGACTGAATAACAACTTCACAGGCAGACCCTACTGCAAGCAAAAAGAGACAAGACAAGTCGGACACAAAGAAGAAAACACTCAGACCAATGTGTAAGGACAACCAATGAAAAATATGATAAAAAAGAAATCTGCCCAAAAATTCAACCATAAAAAGGTTTCCTATCACTCTGTTGGCACTTAACAGTTAGAACAGGGACCAAAGAAGACTCAACAACCAAAAAAACTCACCCAACAAACACCAAACTCAACCAACAAGACTCAAGAGATGATGTACGTGATTGTTTGAGTAACAATAGTGTATATACACACCCTAAATGAAGACAACTCGCATATATACACGTCTGTCAAGGGAAATGTCACGTATATCAAGCAAAATAATGTAAGGGCAAGGGTTAAGCCAAGAAACTAAGATGCAAGGTAAAAATAGGCTCTCAAGCAATAAATGACAAGGAAACTCAGGCTAACAGAGAGAAAATCAACGAGAAGAACACTCCAAACCCCCAAAAAGGAGATCAATCACAGTATGGTCACCGATTCTGTTACGAGGACAATCTCTCTATGAAAAGGGGTAAATTACAATAGATGAAATGACACGCAGAAATCAACTCTAATCCCAAGTATGCTATATAAATGAAATGCTAACAAGACAAGGCTAAGAGCCTACCTCGTCCGGATGTTCGAAGAAGATCACCATTGAGCACATGACCCAAAGCTTTATACCTGCAACTTGTCCTCAACAACCAATATACACAATCTTATGGTGATAATATATAATGTTAGCATATAGATTAGCATAATCCATTAACATACATGACAAATACGCCCATGGAATAATAATTCAAATATTTGCAAGATATCAATTTGACGAAAAACGAGTATTTCTATTAAAATAATCAACAAAAGTAAATAGGTGACAAACTTTTGTAATGACACATATCGAAACCGATAAACTAAGTCCCTCCAGCTGGGCCTCCACCACTTCAATCCTCCACCAAAGACAAGCTCATATATAAGAGTCAATGAAGTTCTCCATCACAAAGAAGGAAGATCTTCGGTGTTGAACAAGGAGTTCAGACTTCAAGGACAAAGGGATGCAGACTCAATATGAAGTGAAATTTATCCAGAGTGTCTTTGCTCTCAAAGTTGAACTGTTGATTCCCTCAAGACTTTAATATGGCTCAATTTATAGCCTTCAAATGGAACTGAAGGGCCAATTTGGAGTGTTTCCAGTATATGGAAGGTGAAGGATAATGGATCTCATGACATGGCATGGAAACCCAACATAATTTTTAATTTTGAGCACCAAACCCGATGTACGTGGGCTGTAGTGGAGCAACCTGCATATACACTTGTTGTATAACTGATAGGGCGCGTATATGTGGAAAAATATGTTTTTTTGGCTATGGAATACACAAAAATGGAACTTCAAGTCTTCATAAGGAAATGGAAGGCCATCCGAGCAAGTTGCATGGAGTGAGGAAAAAATTGTTGTAACAAAACCATGGCTTCCCTTCTCACAACTTTGCTCCTCTCACAAGGTGGCTCAGAGAATTACATGCCCTAGACAGGGAACGTCACCTTGATATTTTCCTCACATTACAATGTAACTTCTGTAAGTGAGCCAAGTGCTTCCCATTATTCCATTCAAAGGCTTTTCTCACATTCTCTCATCATTCTCTCAACAAACGATTCTTGTCTGGAGTTTTTGGAGTCTCATCAAAATACTCTCTTTCTTTTTTCTCGTTACTCTTTATTTGGAATGCATGGAACATATCATGAAATGTGGTTCTTCATAATATCTTTATAGTGATTCTTGTAATAATTTTTTGCACAACAGAAGGGTCTGCGGTTGTGGGATGAGGAGCTAGGCCACCTAGGGATTTCTCAAAACCTAGGCTTTATGGTATGGAGGCTTCTAGGGGTCACATCCAATGTTTTTCACTACGTTGGGACTTATGGAAGATGAAATTGTTGATTATATAGATGACCCTTTGGACCATCAGTGGATCTAGGTTGACCCAAAGGTCATCTAAACCTCCCCAGACCCCTTGAAAACTACTCGTACTAGCTTTAATTTAGAATATGTACAGGTTATCAATAAGAGCTCTTTAGGAGTGATGCCAAATTCATTCTCTTTCCCTAGTTCAAATACTCATACCCATGAACCAGTGATGATAACCACCGCAACACCCACTAGAACCGCAGGCCTAGAAGAAGATATTATATTTTGCGATCCTGAGGATCACCTACAAGATGAGGATGTTCAAGGTGGCTTCATAGAATAGGAAGGAGATTTAGTCCCATCCCAAAGGAAATATCCCATTAGAGCAATCACTGAAGGAGAAATCAATCTTGACATGCTGATAATAGGGCTTGGAGTGAGGGACTTTGAAGAAGGCTTCCATGGCTCATAGGGGTATAGTTTTATCAGGGAGTTTTTCATAGATGATTTAATGAGCAACCTGTCTTTCCTTGATACTAGATCTCCCACAAAATGAGGTATAGGACTAGGAGGATGAGAGAACACTCACAAAAGAAAGAAGTGCATTAAGAGGAAATCTGAGGGTATCAATGTACTCCTAGGTGGTAGTGTGAGGTTAAATGAAATCATGGAGTTTGAAAAGTCTTCACTAGTTGGAAGATTCCCAAGCCATAGGATGGGAGTAGCCTCCCTTAAAAGTTAAACTTGAGAGAATTTAAGGGTTGTTTTGGGTTACATTTCAAGAAGTATGGTTCTGGTTAAAGGTTGGCTAGCTTGGTCTTTTAGTGCTTCTGAAGACGTGGACAAAATATTGTAAATTTGTTGGAAATGGGGCTCTTGTGCCCTCTTTATCAAAAAGTGGGATTTAGACTTTGATGCACCCTTGGAACAAGTAGATTTTACCCTAATTTGGGTCAGAATGACAAGCCTCCCACTAATTCTCTAGTATGAGGATGTGTTTAAGGAAATCGGTAATTCCTTGGGTTAATATTATGAATCTAACAATTCTTTTTGGGACTCAAGGTACATGGGGATGGCAAGGATCCTTGTAGTCCTGGACCTAACCAAAGGATTGGTGGACTCTATGGTTATAAGGAAAGATCCCTCTTTCTTTCATCAAACTCTTGATTATGAAGGAGTTCCTTTCAAGTGTAGAAGATTCCATGAATATGGGAACCTAGCTAGGGAAAGCATGCTCCATTTCTCCATAAACAACTAGATGAAAAATCCCCTATCCCTTGTAAAAGAGCATGCACCTATGGCATAGGGAAAAGGTCCTACCTCCTTTATGCAAACCTCTCAGAAGGGAGACCCTTCAACACCAGGCCACTCAGCATGAAATCCGGGGGCTGATTAACAAGACCCTTCCAAGGAACATCCTCCTTAGAAAAACTCACTAGCCCTAAGTAAGAAGTCCTCTCCTCCCATTTATCCTATTGACTCCTTTGGTCACTAACAATTTGGAACATGGGAAATAGGAATAGAGCAAGGTATGAGAGCTCTCCAAGGGGACTTTATCTCCAACCTCTTAGAGTTCATGAATCCCCAACATACTTCATTCATCCCATGGAAGGATTGGGAGAATCTATGACTGAACCTTTGAAACCACTCGACCCTGACCCTCCTCCCCATTCAACCTCTCTAAAAAGGGTACTAGAGAAAGCTCATCTTCCTCTAAGATTTCAAAATATAATCTTAGATCGCATAACAAAAGTTCCAAAATATTTTAAGGAAGTTTCGAAGGTGGACTTGAACACCTGGAAGAAAAAAAAAACTAAGATAGGGTAGAGAGGCAAGAAATCCTACCTATCCATTTCCTAGAAGCAAGCTAACTCATTAGTGAAAAGTGGGAAACAATGATCATTAATCGGAGCCTTTAAAACATTTACCCCTAAGGTTGTCACTAAATTATTTTCTTAATCCTAAATTGTAGAGGGTTGGTTAAGCCCTATAAGAAATTGGCCCTCAAGAGGTTAGTAAACACTCATGAACTCTTTGTCCTTCTTCTGCAAGAACTCGTGACAGAAAGGGCCGAAATAATACAATACCTCTAAAAATTTATAAAAGGATGGGACTTTAGTGTCGTGGATGCTTTAGGCCACTTGGGAGGGCTAGTCACATACTAGAAGACTAGTGATTTTTCTTTTGCTATTTCTTGGGCTTCTGATTCAGGTCTGGGGGTTTTAATCTAGATTGGATCATCATATAATTTATCATCTATCTTAGTACTTTCTACATGGAGAAAATTGGATGAATCAACTCGCAGTGCCAATTTAGTGGCAAGTCCCACTTTGGAAAATTGGGGTGGGGGGGG
>CBVK0100604286.1:0-21119 GCA_900067695.1 Picea abies | reverse complement strand
CTCTCTCTCTCTCTCTCTCAGTGGTTTGTGGTTTCTATTAATTCAAAATAGAATTATATGCCTCATATAATTAATATATGAAATTTTTTCATAATAATAGTCTTGGGGGAAAAACAAGGTGTTACACATATAACTTGTGCTCAAATTTGAGATAGGGTAAAAAATCCTTCAAAGATAGGGTATCCAAACTGACCATCAAAATTCAAAAGTAATATTTTCAACAATATCCATCTTGCAATATTTGTCTTGGACATGTGTAGGCTTGTAATATTTATCTTCGACATCTATAGGATCCTCTTTTGTTTCACATCAATGACAAAAATATTTTCAACATTTGGTATTGTTGAATCTTTATGGCTCCATTAATTCTAGTTAGTATTTTCTTCAGAGCTCACAATTTGCAATACAACAAGTTAATATGAAGAAAGAACAAGCAATGAGATGATTATCCATAGTTTTATCAAAATTAAGGAAGAAGCATTCCTTGATGGTTTTTATATTGAATAATATTAAGGCCTATAGAATTTATGAGTAGAATCATGCCACAAATACCTAGTATTATTTTCCTAGATTGAAAGGTGTGTATTAATAGAGTAATCAAGAGACCAAGAATATTTGTTTTATTTCCCATAAGTGACCTTATAACCCTAGACTACTAGGTATAGTTCTTGATCCTTCTTATTTTCATAATTATTTTTGGACTACTCAAGACATGCAATACCCTTCTCAATATTCATATCCTTTCTTGTATTGGAAACAATTTCCTCCTTAGCCAACCTAAATATATCAATGGCCATAAGGTTTGAAAGGATCTCCCTTTGGAACCCAATAAAAATTTCAAGTACCTCAATAATATCAACAATTACAACTTCCTAGTATCAATCCTCCACTAAGACCACAAATACATACACAACCCATAGTTAACCCAAATAATAAAACAAATTAGTCCACTTACACCATTGATTTTTCTAGTTTTCCTACGTGTTCTATTTCCCCTATTGATAATTAAGGTATTCACTTAAGATCAAGGATAATTATTAATAATCAAACTTCTCTAATTATCTTAGAAAATGGAGAGGAGGAAGTTCAAGACCAAATAGGAAAGGAAATTGTAGAAAATGAATGTTCCAACCATTCTCCAAATACTCTATAATTACTTCCCATGAAAGTTCAAAATAACCATAGTTTGTGGTTGCACAACTTCTTTCCTATCTGGAGAGGTTAAGTATTGGCAAACCCATTTCTTATATTGAATTTTAAATTCTTAGGGAGTTAAATAATGTATGTGTCAATATCCCATTCTTTCAACCCATCAAGTATGTGTCCATTTATGCCAAAGATTTATGAAAATGATTTATAAACAAGCTTGGTAGGAAGAAGAAGGATCCAACAATTACCTAGGGGATTGGTCAACTTACATATCTAATCCTTGAGAATATTTTTACTACGAAGTATACAGATCCTGGTAGTCCTTTTGTTGATGTTTGCATTAACAATATCTATATTTAAAATAATTTAATTGATATAGAGGATGAAATAAATGTTATGAGTAGGGACACTATGGAGAAACTTAAATTGACCTACTTGTGAAAAAATTGTATAGTTCTCGAAATGGCTTAGCAATACACTATCAAAACTAAAGTTATCTTATATGATGTGTTGATATCTATATATTCTTAGGAGTATCTAACAAACTTTATGGTTCTGCAACAAATATATAACCTTGGAGGTTACTCCTTTACCTTAGTATGGCCATGGTTTTCCACTGCCAATGCTTATATTGGTTTTATATCTAGAGACATGATTATTTCCCATGGAAATTCCACTAAGAAACTCACTTTATATCCCCCTACAAATTTTATCTTAGATAAATAAATGCACATGTTGGTAGGAAATAATGAGAGTGATGATGAAGGTATCCAACAATTTCTTACGATTGATTTATCCCTCTCTTTTAAAGAGGATACTGAAGATGATCTCATCTTCAATATATTAATTGATCCCTATTCACCTACCAATGACGTTATGAATATATTAGAAGAAGGATGTTCATTATTCACTATCAAATCAAAATTCAACCATATGCATTTTTATCTATACAATATATCTAAAACAAATAGTATGTCACTCAATATTAGTTTAGGAAAAAAACACAATATTAGTCCTAGGCTAGAAGGTTCATAAAAACAAAGATTAGTTGAATTTTTTCAAAAGCATGATAATTCTTTTGCATGTAAATATATTGATATGAAGGGAATCCATCCCAATATTTTTACTCACCATATTTATATTGGGGAAAATGTTTGACCTATTTGACAACCCCAATGTTGAATGAACCCTGCATTGCATGAGATAGTAAAGGATGAGTTGCAAAAGTTGTTAAACGCAAACTTTATCTATCCCATTTCTAATATCCAATGTGTTTCAATCCTTGTTTATTTTCCATAGGAAAATGGGAAATGGAGGTTCTATGTGATTACAAAGAACTGAACAAATCCACTTCAAAATGTTGTAGAATAATTGTACCCTGCAGAATTTATCTCCCTTGGGATCTTCCTAGAGCTAAGGAAGAATAGAGATACAAACGATAGACTTTCCTAGATATGAATCACACATGCATGAATATACAAGGTAATGGAATAAGAAACTTAATTGGTAATTCGACAATTGTCCCTGCACACTCCTTGGCTGTTTGCTCTGTTGAATATGTCCTTTACTTTCATGAACGTGAACCTGCACACACAAAAGCATAAAAAAATACCTCTCAAAAGATCAAATATAATGTGTATGAATTAATAACACATCTAATAATATAATATGAAATCATGAAAATATTAACTCTCTATAAGAATAATAATAACCATATACAATTCAATAGAGGGGAAAGTCATGTGCATATTCTATTAATAAAATAAAAGGGTTACAACTTGTTGAGGGGTCAAAATTCCCTTTAAATCAATAGTAGGAATCACACCCAGAGACAGGCCCAATTAGACTCTTCCATGTTTAGGATGATGTGATTCTACGGATTGATGACCTAACATGTTTTGATGGGATTTACTATGTTATTGAATGTATATTTATGGAATATTTTCCTTTTATTTATAAGTTCATTTATTTAGTATTTGACGACTAAATTATTAAGAAGGATGGGTTTAGGATAACCTCTTACCAACAACATGTAGCTGATAACTTTATTCAATCAATATCAAACAATTAAATTTCATTATTTATCAAGTGACAAACATCATCTATGAAAAGAAATATATATGTAGAAACGACAAATAACCCAAGATAATTCTAGTTACTGTATAAAACACAACTTCATAACACCATATTATTCATGCCAATGTATATTCAGTGATTGCAATGATTCAATATAACTTAAACACAATTATTGTCTTAGTAAATCGCTTGTAGTAGTCAACAAAAAAGAAGAACAATCCACAAATTATGTTACTCCACAAACTTTGGAAAAAATTGTCTTCGTCTCTACATCAACTTTTGAATTATACTTCCCAATAATTATTTGTTTGATTCTTCCACTTATTACAAAAAACCATCTACTTTTCAAAACGAGGTCAACCTCTTTATTTATATGAAAAACTCCATGCAAAAGTAGCAAAAACGCTTATTTAACTAAAGAAAAAAAATGAAGTGGTTCATATTCACATGAAAACCATTAGTGAGCTCTAGTTATCTTATAAGATTTTCCTTGTCATGCTCAGAGCACTAGGAAAACAAATATTCACAACTATGTAGGTAAGGAAATCAATGTTGATCCATCGACATGTTGAGCTTATCCTTCATCTCCATTGCCCAGTTTCTGAACTAATCTATCTCAAAGATTAGTTGTTGTAGGGACCACACTTCTCCTATATTTTTGTCGACGAGTCTCTTCACCTGTCCTTTTTCAAGACTCCGGATTTCCAAAATATTCACTCCAAATTATGCATTGAGTTATCCAAACCGTTAGACTATAATGTGCAAATTGATGAAGTCATCACGAGTGTTGAATTTTGGGAATTGAAGGTATGTCATTATCTACTTTATGTTGTTCCAATTCCTAAGACACTCATCCCATATTTCCTGCATTTTCTATTGTGGTTATATTATCAATTGTACCCAGTATTTTACTATTATTCTGATCATGACTAAGCTCTCTTTTGCAGTCATCCCAATGCCATGTTCCTTGTCTCCTTCGCCTTTGTGGATCTCTCGGATATACTCTATTTGTTCCAATATGTAATGAGATTTATCTAACCATATCATTATTTCCTTATATGCTATGAGTCCCAACAAAGTATCCTCTTGGTAACTTACGAACTTGGTCATAAAAATCTCCCTATCTTTTTTGAACTGATTGTAAATATCCCCGAATTTAATTCTCGTGAACGTAACTACCTAGTTGGTGTCCTGATAGTATTCCACCTGATGCTTGAGATGCACCAACTTCTATCTCATAAAATCAAATTCTCATTCATCTCCTCTCACCATGTTTGTAGTGCCACTAGATATATCCATACTTTCTCCTAATAACTCACTTACCCTATAATGTCTAGCATCCAACATGGTTTCTTCCTTGGTGATCATTATCGTACTTCACAAATTCATTCTCCTATTTTTTCTAGTTATTTTCAAAATCAATTGTCTTTTCCTGTCATAATAGATGGCCTGAAAATCGACTACCTCGTCCACCGACTCTAGGATTGGCTGGTCCCCCCATGAGAGAGCATTTACTAAACCACTTGGTGTATGAATATTTTCAAGTACCATATTTTTTCCTTTGTTGATGCTAGAATTCCTATGAATGGTTCCTTTATCTTGTTCTTGAGCCCTTTGAGACTTCCTAGAAGCTTTTGTTGACCTCATCCCTATCTTAAGAGATGAATAGCTGATCTTATATATACTTGGGGAATTTCCCATGATCTATAAAACTGTGTTTTCTACTAAGATTGTTGGCCATGGGAGTGTGGAATGTTATGAAGGACTTGTAGTGATTTCCTCAATTTCTTTGTTTTATTTGAGACATGCATTCTCTTCTCCTTTGTTGGTGTTACCTCCTGATGAATCTTCATCATCTGAGTTTCCTTGATATTTTCCTTTCACTAGTACATCACTTCTCTCAATGGAAGCTTCATTACCATTCCTTTTTTTATCTCTGGGTTATGTGTGCCCTTCGATGTTTCTTCCTTGTTTATCCAATGGTTGTGTTTTTCAATTTGGGGTGATATGATCACCTTTAATTGTATTCATATTTGTTTCCTCACCTAAATATTTTGTTCCTTGGGACATCGTATATGAAACCTTTGTTACTTCTTCATTTACAATAGGCATTGAAGTTTTTACCTCCTCTCTTTCGATCAGGTTGGAAATGACAGGAACTACTTGTCCTAGTAAATCTGAAAAAATGGTTGGCTCAGTTCCTGGTGCTCTGATCATTTTTCTCCCTAAATTATTCTATGGAGTGTATTCCTCCATTGAGGTGTTCTTGGGTGTCTCCAGATCCTCTTCTCTTCTGAGGGTGTCTGGAGTTATTAACACATATGCAACTTATAGCACTATGACAACTTCCCTTTTCTATTGCATCATCTTTTCAGCTTCCTATAAGAGCCTCTATGCCTCTGATCTTTACACTCTCTATTTTATACCTTCTTTTTGAGCTTGTTCCACTGCTAATTCCCCTACTGTCTTCTCTAAAAATTCTAATTATTGTTCATTTCCAGAAAAGGCCATGAACCTGACTAGGTCTATTTTTTCTTTCCTATGCAAAGCTTCAACCCGGTTTGTGGCATTCTCTATGAATATTTTTTCCTCAAAATCCTCATGTGGGTATGTCCAATGAGACACCACCTCACCAGCATGCTCAACTACCAGCACCCCAGGGTCATGTTTCTTGTATCTCCCAATGGTGAACCTGTACTCTATCTGACTCTAAGCTTCATGTATGGATTGTGTAGTACCCTTCCTGAAATGGTATCCTACATAAAACCCATAGGGAATAAATATCCTCTTCTAATCCTTTACGAAAGATGCATTGAACCCTTGCAATATGGTCTAGTATAAAAATTCTCCTAACACCAGCTAGTCGGGTACATGGATTGGAAATAAGTATGGTTCTTCGATGGCTCCGAACATTCTGATATATGTGCTTCTTTCCACCAAGTACCATTGTTCAATCTTGGATACTCCTGTCCTTGCTACTTCATAGAGTCTTGGGAATTTTTGTTTAAAACTTAAGGAATATACATGAGCTATGAAGCCATCACAAATTAAAGAAAATGATCTTTTTTACTTATTCTCCCACAAGATGCCAAAATAAACATGTATAGGAAATTCAGAAACATGCCAACTCAGGCTCAAACTAGGGAACACATTCCTAGACCATATCGCATCTAGAAGATAAGAATCCATGTAGAATGCATGGGTCTCTCCAGGATTTGGGTTTTTTGCTTCCTCTGTCCTAGTGCTCAATTGTTTTTAGATAGTGTCTCCCTAGTTAAAGGTTCTTCAATATAGATTTACTGTATAAGCCAAAGGTCTCCAAGATTTTAAGAACATGGAGCAATCATTTTCTCCATACAAGTGATAAATCAATACCATCAGGAAAATGTAGGGTTCTCTAAGATTCGTTGTGTTGTGCCACCCTGAGGCCCTATTTTTCAGAAAGTTGGTTTAGATAGATGGAAAATTAGTATGTGTTTTTGGTTGTCATTGATGTCAACCTTTGGAGAGTGATATTGTAAATTGATTTCAACTCATAGAGATTGATGTTGACCCTTGAGTATGTATGTTAGATCTAGAGGTATTTGTAAGGAACCCAAGTTTGGTTGAGGAATAATGTAATTAATATCAGTTTATATGTAGGTAATACTGTTCAATATGGATAGTATAAGTCATTCCATTTCTGGTGATATGTGGAACGTTACATAAATCCTCCTGATTAGAGAGTTATGGCCATATGAAGTTGGAGAACCCTCATGAGTTATCTAGAAGCCCCTAGAAGGTCAAAGAAGTCAATTATTCTAGAAGCTCCTCGAAGAAGTGTATTATTCAAATTGATGGTAACTAGGAATTAATCATGGGTACAGTTGTTCCATTAATAAGCTAATTAAAAATAAATCAGTTACAAAAAGAAGTTGTGAGCTTGGTAATTATGGTAAAGTAGTTGTGATGAGAAGATTGAATAGTAAAAGTTGTTGACCAAGAAATAAATTAAATAATAAAGTGGTTGTTGTTGGGGTCTAAAGATGTCGAAAAATAGCCTTAGTTTAACATTACTTTGTCAACCTGAGGATTCTTCTTTTATCTCAAGAATATCAACAAAGTCTATGAGATAGCTCGTAGAGGCTAAAATCGTGTAATAAAGAAAATCTTAGTTTATCAACAATCAAGTTCCTCAAACATTCATTAAAGATTCTAGGATTTGAAATCTAATGCTGTGAAATGGAAAGGAACTAGTTAAACTATTGAATTCATTTTAACTAAAAGAAGTAATTGAATCTAAATAAAGACTTGCAAAATCGACTATTATTATGAATCAAATTACTGGAAAGGAAAAGGCGAATTACTCTATCCATGGAAAGAAACAACGAGTGTAATCTAATCGAAAGAGACAACAATTATAATTCTATTGAAAGGAATAGAAACTATATCTTAACGGAAAGGAACAACAAATGTAAACTAATTGAAAGGAACAACAATTGTGAATCTAAGTAAAAGGAACAATGCATATGAACTTATGAGGAATTGTCATGCATCAAATCTCAGTAATAGAAATTGGAACAACAATCATCTAGTGCTTAAAGAAATCTATCTCTTGCAAACGATATAAAATCATCAACACACTTATGACATCATTTAACTACTATAAAAGAGAATCGAATCACAAAACATAAATTGAACTGGTACAATTAAAGTTCAAACAGTAGCTCCTTCAGACTGGGCCCTTGATTCTTAGAATCACTGCTATTAGAAAATCAGTATTTAGAAATGGTAAAACCACTCAAATATTTTATTGATCTCATAGTTGGTAGAACATTTACAAAAACTACTAACACGGAGCAATTCTAAGTTCTGAGTTCTTGGGTGCAATTCTTCTATATCCCTTCCAGGATCTATTACCCCTTATATATTACAATAATCTGGGTAAATTAAGCTATCCTGAGGATCGAGAGATCCTCCGGATTTATTTACTATTATAAAGTTACAATATAAGAAACTCAATCATCTTCAAAACTGCCTTGCACCATAAAATCCTCAACCTCCAATAGCTTGTGCATCTTCGAAATTTCCTTTTCTATCTCGGGTTTGACAATATTTAGCCAATCCTATAACAAAATCAAACAATTCCAATTGTATTTTAGGATCTATGTAATCTAATTTCAACAATAACACTAAAGGGTATATTATTCATTTTCTATCCTATTTGCTTCTAATTAACCAAAAAGTCAATCAAGATGATATTATGAAATCTGGGAAAAGGAAGATATTTATACCTTTTTCATAACCTAACATACCCCCCAACTTACCTTCCTGCATGTCCTCATGCAAGATGAAATATTACATGTACAGAAGTAATGTTGTAAGGTGGAAAGGTTGGTTCACCAGACCTCCTGAATCCATTGCTTCTTTTGAGCTCTCCAAAAGCAACATCCTCCCTTTTCTTGTTAATTTGATAATATTTTTGGTAACTTTCTGAAGGAAACCAGATGATAGGGGGATTATGTCTGCACCCAATAAAAGCAGGCCCTTCCTCTTGGAGCAGTCTAGAATACCTTTCTATTCTGAAGGTCGTTGCAAATAAATTCTTGTACCCAAAGGGTTCCCTACTCCTTACTTCACTGGAGGATGCATCCCATCTCATTTTAGAAGCAGCAAGAGATTCTTCCTTAATCTCTCTAAGACAAGCGATACCTGAACGTATAACCTATAGATGGATAGGGGCTAAGGAGTCTATGAACCCCCCTCTTTTAATAAAGGTTTTATGTCACATAATGGCTGGAAAGGACTTTGGAGGCTCTCCCCTGACCCAAATATCTAGCCCAATTTCCCTCTTTAGGAAGGTTTTATGAGATTTACCCCATCTAACTTGGTTCAGAGTAAATGACAAAAATTCCTTAAACTGTATGTCACCTATGAATGGGCCAAGGTTATCTTTCCTTTCTTATTCCAGAATGAAATTATGAAAGTATAAATCACACAGAAAGTATTGTACCTTTTCGTCTTGCTCTCTGAAACATGAAATCAACTCAGGTACAGTGGAAAATGAAATGGGTTTACTTGCTCTGATGGCCTTCACTCTTAATAACATATATTGTTCCAGCAAGAATAAAGTGTAATTTGTGGTAGGGGCTTTGATTTTCTCCAAATCTTTTTCCAATTAGGTTTGTACCTTTTTTACCTTCCCTTGGGATTTGATGAGTTCAACATAGGTCTCACTCTCTGTTGCTATCATGTCCTTCGGTTTTTTAACAATCTTTTGATGTTCAGCCCTAGTGACCATCTCATCTTTGTGTTGAGACAATGCTTGCTGGGCTCGCCCTAGCTCTGCCTTTAGCTTATCAATGGTGACACCCTGTGCTTGAGATTGGGATTCTTGGTATTCTTCCATAGCATCCATCTCCTCCCTAGATTGAGTTAATGCTTGTTGGGTCTGTATAATCTTTGCTTCTAGTCTGTCCATAATAGCACTCTGTTTCTGGGACTGGAGTGCCTGATGCTCTGCCATAGTTAGTAATTCATTTCTGTTTTGAACCATGGTTTGTTGAGACTGCATCATTTCTTTCTCCAATCTCCTGATGGTAGCATTCTGCTCAAGGAGTTGAGTTGTTTCCTCTAATACTGGGATATTTTCTACATCTCATCGTCAATTGTTTATGTAGCTGTCATCATTTCCTGTGTTTCTAATGGAATTACTTCCTCATTTTGAGCTACTGCCTCTTCTACTACTATTTCCTCAGGGTCTATCTGTATCCCTGCAAAATTTGTAGTGACTGCTTCTTTAGGAAGAGGGTTTCATCCTTGCATTCTAGCCCTTTTGTTTTTCTTTCTTCTATGGGCCTTATCTGCTTGTTCTAGCTGCTTCCTCAATTCTTTAATAATTTCCTTGAGTTTACCCACCTTTTGCTTTAATACTTCAACTTTCTTAGCCTTTTTCTTCAACAATTTGTTTTCTTTTCTTAACTTTCTAATTTTCTTATGGCTCTTGGTTGATTTCTATATATGAGAGGTCTCAAGGTCTTCTTCATTCTGGCCAGCAGATGGTTGTTCCTCTGTTCCTTCCAAATGTTTTTTCTGTCCAAGAGGGCTTCTCATTTCAAAATGAGGTTCTTCCTCTGTTGTGACCTATGGAAAAGACATTTCAATATCAAGAAAATATTCAGTTGGTTTTGAAGAGGAAGTTTGTCCTGGGCTTTTTTCTAGATTATTTGTGCCTCTGTCAATTGAAGTTCCTAAGATCCCAAAAACCTGAGCTATTTCTACCTCATATCTCTTCAAAAATTGTTCTGTCAGATGCTCTAATGCTGGTTGGGTGTCTTCCTGATCATTCCTTTGTGAGGTCTGTTCTTCTTTCCCAATTTCTTGAACATTATTCTGTGGAAATTGTTCTATAGAATTCTGAAGTTCTTCAGGCTGTTTTGTTGTACCTTGAATTGCTTCAATTGTTTCTTGAATTCATCTACTTCTCCTCCTTGTCTTAATGATGGATTTAGGGGCAGTCATTGCTCTCTTCCTCTTTTTTGTTAATGCCTATCTTTTTGAGGTCTGGGCCTCTGTGATTTGGGCAGGGTCTACCTCAGCTTCAGTTTGAGGAGACAAAATTTCTTTTTGGGTGGTAGTCTCCTCTACCTATCTATATTCAATTTTCTCTAGTGGGTCTTCATGGAATAATTTAGGCTGCTCCAATTGTGGAGGTCTATTGGCCTCAATCATACTATCCTAGGTCAATTGAGTTTGACTCAGTGCTTTATTTGTTATCAATTTAACTAATCTGTGGTGACTAATAACAGTAACAGGATCCTTGGACTTTTGTGTTCTTAAGGAAACCTCATGTAATATGGAATTCAGAAAGAAATGTAGATTAAGTACTAACCATTGTTTTAAGACTGCTAGCAATTTGAGGTGATGAGGTCGAATTACTTCGTATCGTCCATCACAGGTGATGTACCGCTGAATTACCCCTACCAATTCCTTCCATGGTTCCTTGAGGGTACTGGGATTAAGTCCCTTTCCCTTCTTATCCAATTCTTCCCCAGATTCTATGAAAGTTTCCACAACTTCCTTCAGTGTTGTGTATCTTCCTATCCATTAAATGCCCGTGTTAGGGAGGCCTATGACCTCTGCTAATATTCCCGGGGTGACTGAGATTTGTATACCTTGCACCATAGAGATTTCTCCTTGCAGATTCTAAAATAATTCAATCATGACATTCGTGTCATATTCTTGCAAATGGTTGAAGTACTCCATCCATCCCAGATGTTATAGGATGTTTCTTGCCTTCTTTGTAACCTATAGTAAATTTGGCTCCCTATGCACACTTCTGCCACCCATTTTTGTGAGAAAATGTGAATGACTATCATTCCTGGTAGCAGACTTGGTTAGATCAGCTTGGAGGAAAAAATTACTAAAAATAGCAAATATCAGAGAACAACAAGTGTTTACAAATGTGGGTATTTATTACAATCATTACTATCTTATCAGAAAGTGTGTCGAGCATCCACTCCCCTCATTAATGTAGAAGGTTGACCTCGACCGTCAGCATAGGGGAAAGTAATGAGTGTAGGTATTTCCGGTGAGGGATAATGATTGCACTACCGCCGCCAATGGGGATCAATCATTAATTTTCAAACAACATATTTTAACAGTGGTCATTGAACATTAGTCCTCTTTCGTGGAAAAATTGAATTTAATATACCTATACTCAAAAAATGTTTTTAAGGATACATAAGCCGAATAAATTAAATCTATTCATTTAAAATAATATCCCACATATTATAATGTTGTTACTTTTATGTTTTATTGAATACATCTGAAATGATAGCCTCGTTACTGAGTGAAGGAAATCTAGAGACACCCAAAAACTTGGCATTTAAGGTAAACTTCCATACCACAGGCAGAGCCACTGCTACTAGCAGGCATCCATAGCCTTGACAGGGTTTCCTTTTAACCTTTATATGAGCCTGTATCCTTGATAAATATTTGAATCATCTTTTCCAAAAAGACCATTATCTTGGTTTGGTAGCCAGATGGTGATAATTCCACTCACTAGATTATAACTTAGGTGAACAAGCTGGCTCGTGATGAGACCCCTTGTCCTTTGACGAGAAAATGTCAAAGGCCATTGCCCTGGTTTGGTAGCCATAATGGGAATGTCACTTATGTTATTATCCTATGATCCTGGTAGGTTGGCTCATGACGAGACCCCCTATTCTTTGTGGAATTTTTTTTTATTACTTATCATTTTTTTTATTTTTTTTATGAGTTGTCTTTTTTTGAGTTTGGTATTCAGATGATGATAATGCCACTCACTAAAGTGTAACTTAAGTGAACAAGTCATCTTGTGATGAGACCTCTTGTCCTTTCACAAAAGAAAATGTCAAATGCCATTTCCTTGGTGTGGTAGCCATAGTGGGAATGTCACTTAAGTTAGTATGCTATGATCGTGGTAGGTTGGTTCGTGATGAGATCCCCTATTCTTTGTGGGGAAAAAAGAAATTTTATTGCTCTTTTTTTTTTTTCCTAGAGGTGTATGAAGGGAGGCTCATCTACTCCTTAAGAGTAAGGGATTGCGTAAAGAAGTGTAAGGATGCTAAGTAAAAGTTTGTCTAAGACTCCTTATTATAATATAAAGGCAAGATATCATTTAAGTGTATTTGTATGTATAAGGGAAAATAAACGAATTATGGTGGTTACAGGTTATGAACAAGGTTTAAGATATTTCGAAGAAAGTAATCCAAAAAACAATTTGATAAGGTGTGGGAGATAGTCCACAAAATAATGATAGATTGTTAGAAATAATGCTGGTGAAAATTATTTGGTGAAATTTGTACCCCAAAGGAATGGTTTGGCATTTTATCAACAATGTAGGGAAGGAACAACAAAATGAATAGTAGACATGCAAAAGGAACAACGGGCACGCAAAAAGAACGACAATTGTTTCGTTCAAAGGAACAACAAACACGCAAAAGGGAACAGTAAGTTTTCAAAAGGAACAACGGGTGCACAAAGGGATAAAAAATTGTTCCGTTCAAAGGAACAACAAGTGTTCAAAAGGAACAAAGTGCGTGCAAAAGGAACGACAATTGTTTCGTTCAAAGGAACAACAAGTGCGCAAAAATGAACAACAATTGTTAAGTTTCTAACCATCTAAATAGGTGATTTTTAGAAACGTGGAAATCTGTTTTTCTTGAATCCAAGGTTGATTAGTCATCAACTAAATTCATTTATGGGTTGATTTATTTCAAAATTAAGTAGTGGATGGTTTGTTAATGTTATGAGTTTCATTATAGTTTCCCAATTGTTGTTGTTGAACATGACACATTCATTTCTCTACGAAAGACAGGGTCTAGGTGATGAGATTAAGCAGGAGTTCGGAACATAAAAGAGTGCTAATTGAGTTCATTACAGTTATCCTCCCTAGTTCTTATTGTCTCAAGTGACTGTCAAAAATAATTAAAAAAATAACAACTCAAATAAAATCTACAGAAAAAAAAATCGTATACAGTATGTATAGCTTCAACAAAATTCATCATTTATGGAGTTGGGGTGGCTAGATTACCTTCCCAACCAGCCAAAATTTGAATGGTAGGGTCCTTACTTACTTCTTTGTAGAAAGATTCTTTTGAGGGCAGTTGATGATAGAGTCGTAGTCAATGTACATTGACTTGAAATGGAGATCCAGACCCGTCAATGGTGCTTAACGTGAATGTTCCATTATCATGGACTTCATTGATTTCATATGGTCCCAGCCACCGTGTCTATAATTTTCCCAAAAAATCCTGAAATCTGGAATCATAGAGGAGCGCCCAATCACCTTTTTCAAATGATTTTTTCTTGATATGCTTGTCATCCTAGGTCATTCTCTATTGTTGAATAATAGTTGTGCACTCTACAACAGACATGCATGCTTCATCCAATTCGTTGAGTTGTTGAAAGTGTTGTTTATGTGCTTATGTAAGATCCAATCTGATTTCCTGGGCCATCCTTAGATTCTTGATCTCAAACTCGATTGGGAAGATGGATTCTTTTCCATAGACTAAGTGATAGGGAGAGTAGATACTAGTGTTATGCCATGTTGTGCAGTAAGCCCATAAGGAATTTGGGAGTTCAGTAGCCCAATTCTGTCTATTTGTTGAGATAGTCTTTGTCAGGATTGCCTCTAGGAATTTATTGGTTCTTTCTACTTGCCCATTTGGTTGTGGGTGGTATGGAGAAGTAATTTTGTGTTTAATATGATAATTATCTAGGGTGGTGGTGATTCTATGAGCTGTAAATTGTGACCCCCCATTAGTAATTACCTCACTTGGTAGTCCTTAGCATATGAATAATTTGAAAATAAATTTGATGACTACTTCTTCTGTTGCATTTGGTAAGGCTTCTGCCTTTACCCACTTAGTCATGTAGTCTGTTGCAACTAGAATATAGGCCTTCTGATTTGACTTTGGATTGAAGGGGCCAACGAATTCTAGTGCCCATCTCTCAAATGGTTCTACAACTACTTGTGCTTTCAATGACATTTCATCAGCCTGACCTGGTTTTCCCATCCGTTGAAAACTATCACAGGTCTGGACATATTTCTTCGCATCTCTGAATATTGAGGGCCAATAATAGCCCATCTGCAAAATGTTGTGTTTAGTCCTGCGGTTTCCAAAATTCCCACCACAGGGCTCATCATGTCCGAAATTTAGTATGTTGTAGATTTCGTCATTTCATATGCATCTACGGATCTGGAGATCATCTCCTGTGTGGAAGACATATTCGTTCATCTAGGCAAATCGTGTGCTATGCTGGACGATAAATTTTCTTTCCCTTGATGATAGATGTGTCGATAATCTTCTCGCCACCATATAATTTTCCACATCAGTGTACCAAGGTGGCTTTGTAGTAACGACAAATAGATGCTCATCTAGAAACTGATCTTCAACTGTTAAGGAGTCGTATGTTTTGGGTATGCGGGATAGGAATTCTACGACAAGATTTTCTCTCCCGGGTTGATCTTTGATGGTGATTTCAAATTGCTGCAATAGTAATAACCATCGAGTCACCCATCCATTGGTAATTGATTTATTAGCTAGATATATGATAGAAGAATGATCAGTATACAGAATAACTGGATAGCCCGTTATATAATGATGAAATCTATTGATGGCATGTATAACAACTAAAAACTCTTTTTTTGTTACTGTATAATTAAGTTCAGTTGGAGTAAGATTCTTTCTAATAAAATAAATAGTGTAGGGTTTCTTGTCTTCTTCATGTCCGAGGACAGCGCCTATGGAAATATTTGATGCATCGGTGGAGATGTGAAATGGTATTTTCCAATTTGGTCCCCTAACACCAGTGTTGTTGATATCAGCTTCTTGAGTCCTACAAATTCCACATCACACTTGTCATACCACTGAAACTCTACATTACCAGTCAAATAATGTAAAGGTGCAACGGTTCTTGCAAAATGTTCCATAAATCTACGATAGTATCCTGAAGCACCAAGGAAACTACGTACCTCATTTTGTGTGTGTGGTGTAGGTAGATTAAGGATTACCTCTATTTTTGCTGGATCTACTCTAATTACACCTGCAAAGATATAAGTCCCTAGTACCACACCTTCCATCATCATCATGTGACATTTTTCGTGGCTTAAACATAACCTGGTCGTAATGCACAGTTATAGTACCTTCTCCAGATTATTCAGTGTTTGATCGAAGTCATCTCCATAAGGAGTGAAAACATCCATGTAGACTTCAATTCCTTCACTGATAAAATCGATAAATATTCTCAAAATGGCCCTTTGAAAAGTGGTTGGAGCGTTACAAAGTCTAAAGGGAAATACTCTGTATGCAAAAGTGCCCTAGGGTCATGTGAATGTAGTTTTATCTTGATATTATGGGGAAATCTGAATCTGATTGTACCCACTAAAACTATCTAGAAAAGAAAATAATTTAATCCCTGCTAAAGTATCCAGGACCTGATCGATGAAAGGAAAAGGGAAGTGGTCTTTTTGAGTGGCTTTGTTAAGTTTCCTATAGTCAACACAGATTCACCATTTCCCATTTTTCTTTGGGATGATCACTAATGGGGAAAACCACCAACTATCTGAGATGGGATATATAAATCTACGTCTAACAAATTTTGAAATTCTTCTTTAACAATATCCCTGAGATGGGGATTCAGTCTCCTCTACAGCTTTCGGATAGGTCAAGCGTCTCTTTCAATGTAAATTTGGTGTGTGCATAGTTGTGGATCAATGCCTTTCATATCAAAATATTCCCATGCAAAATCTTGTTGGTATTTGGAGAGGACTTGAATTAGAGTTTTTTGTTGTTGTTCATCTAATTTGGCATTGATGTTCAAAGACCTCCCTAGTGCAATATCGACGGGTTTGTTGTTATGAACGACTGTAGTTGGAATTTGTTGTTCCATTAAATCTTCCAGCAAGTCTCCCTATGCTTCACAGTCTAGAACAACTTGGAGCATCTAGCAAGTTGGGTTTCTCATGGTGGCTGGACTATTAATAAACCCACTAATTCCATCATCCTCTAACTAGTTTTTCAGTCTGAGGGATTCTTCGAGCATAAGAGGGGATCATAAATCCTTCTCTAGGTATCGTGGTGGCGGAAATTGTGGATATACTAAAGTTGGTCTTGTCTTAGCAGGAGGATATAAAATGATATTCTTTGTGATACCCCCTCTAGCGATTGTCATATTACTTGCTCGAAATCCTATGTATGCATCTGTTGTTGCAAGCCATGGCCTTCCCAGTATCAATGGATGCCCTTCAAGTCCACTTCTTGGGTTGATGATGAGGAAGTCCATCAGATATTCCCAAGAGTCGACGGAGATGGCTATATCATGTAATGTGCAAACTGGTTGAACTATCGATCGATCCACCAACTACAACATGATTGCGGTGGGTTCGAAGGAGTCAAACCTAGGGTATTGTAGGTTTCCATAGTCAAGATGTTGATGGGTTCTCCCAAATCAAATAGCGTATTTGGAAAAGAACAACCCTATATCTACACTGTCACTATGGGATTCCTTGGATCTGCATATTTGACTGGTTCTCATCTACCTAAAATTAGATCATACAAGGCTCCTACCATGCAGACTATTGTGATGGATTTTTGATTTTTTTGATAGGCTTTCTCCCACATAGCTCCTTGATCGTCTTTGCATAAATTGGGATGTCTTGAAGAGCTTGTAGGAGTGGAATCTTGATGTATAAATTCTTGAGTTCCCCTACAATGTCGAAGTTGGGCTATACGACTGGTTTTTCTATCATCAATCTTTCGGGGAACGAAGGGGGTAAAGTTGCGTCCTTATCAAGATCTTGTGATTCAACTGTGTTTCCCCCCTTCTAGATTTCTTTTTTTATTACCACAGTCGAGGGTGTTATTGTTGGTTGTTTTTCATTCTCCTTCTCTTAAGAAACGTTATTTTCTTCAGGAGAGATTATGCACCCCGATCTCAATTGTAGTTCGTTGCACCCTACCGAGATGATTTCTCCTTCCCCATTCTCCATAATTTGGACGATATGAGCCGGTCTGTTATTTGAATTTGGGTGAGGTTGGGCTGGTAATTGAGGGTGCAATTGTGATTGTGGATTCTAGGGCAGTTGGAGTGGTGCTTGCAATGTGGGTTGAGTTTGAGGGGCCATCCCCATGGTTTGGTTGTTTATCCCCGTGGGGCGCTGCCAATTTTGATTCCAATTTGGGTTTTGGGCAGTCGTGTTGGGCCACTGTGAAGGGTATCTATTGATATTTGGGTTTTTCCAAGATGAGGTGGGATACTGGTTGTTAGGCCTAGTGGAATTTGCAGTTGGTTGATTCTACCAGGCAGGATTTGCAGCGGGTTGGTATTGCCAAGTAGGATTTGCAAGTGGGTATTGTTGGGGCTGTCAGTTCTGATTGGTAAATGGTTGGCCCTACCATGCATTTCCATAAGCTTGCTGCTGATTATATTTCCCCAAGAAGAAAGAGGAGGGGTCCTGTACTGTATTTGAAGGCCATTTCTACCATTGACAATGCTGAGCCATTAAATATAACGGTTTTGTCTCCTCTTTCGCTTCTCTAAAAACAACTTTCAGTCCAGGGAGCGATGAGAATTTCTCTGTATCATGATCCTTGGCACAGATGGTGCAGACCCAAACCACATCCAAAGGGAAATCCCTTGGACCATGTTTTTTTTTGCATCTATGAAAAAATATGGCCAAATTTTGTTATGCTTTTGCTTGCTTTTGTTTGGCGTGTAATACATCTAATTGTGTAGTTAGAGTGCTCAAAATATCTGTTTTGAAATTTTCTAAGAGATTACCAATTTCAACTCGCATGACACCCCTGCTTGTAGTATTGTTACTTCTAGTGAGGGAAATCCTTATTGTTACTTCACACAAAAAAAATAAAATCAAGAAAGAAAAACACCTATGCAACCTCTTAATGCATCAACTAGAGGTAGGCGTTGGCAAAAGAATCTTAATTATTTCCTGTGTAGGTTCTTACCTTCCGTCTTCAATACCTCATCCTCCAGAGGCACAATCTATGCTACCTTTGACATTCTCCTCGACAATGACGCCAAAATGTTGGGGTCTAAAGATATCTAAAAACAACCTTATTTTAACATTAATTTATCAACTCAAGGATTCGTCTTTTATCTCAAGAATATCAACAAAGTCTATCGAGATAGATCGTAGAGGCTAAAATCGTGTAGTTAAAGAAAATATGAGTTTATCAACAATCAAATTCCTCAAACATTCATTGAATATTCTAGAATTTGAAATCTAATGATCTGCAATGGAAAGGAACTAATTAATCTATTGAATTCATTTTAAATAAAGCAGTGATTGAATCTAAATAAAGACTTCCATAATTGACTATTATTATGAATCAAATTACTCGAAAGGAAAAGGTGAATTACCCTATCTATGGAAAGAAACAATGACTGTAATCTAATCGAAAGAGACAACAATTGTACTTCTATTGAAAGGAACATCAACTATATCTTAACTTAAAGGAACAACAAATGTAAACTAATTGAAAGGAACAACAATTGCAAATCTAAGTAAAAGGAACAATGCATATGAACTTATGAGGAACATTCACGCATCAAATCTCAGTAATAGAAATTGGAACAACAATCATCTAATGCTTAAGGAAATATCTATATCTTGCAAACAATATAAAATCATCAACACACTTATGCATTCATTTAACTACTGTAAAAGAGAATCGAATCACGAAACATAAATTGAACTGATACAATTACAGGTCAAATAGTAGCTCCTTCAGACTAGGCCCCTGGTTCTTATAAGCACTGTTATTTGAAACTCAGTATGTAGAAATGGTAAAACTTATCAAAGCTTTTATTGATCTCATAGCTGGTACAACATTTACAAAAACTGCTAACACAGAGCAATTCTAGGTTTTGAGTTCTTGGGTGCAATTCTTCTATATCCCTTCCAAGATCTATTACCCCTTATATATTACAATAATCTGGGTAAATTAATCTATCTTGAGGATCGAGAGATCCTCTGTATTTATTTACTATTATAAAGTTACAATATAAGAAACTCAATCATCTTCAAAACTGCCTTGTGCCATAAAATCTTCAACCTCCAATAACTTGTGCATCTTCGAGATTTCCTTTGCTATCTTGGGTTTGACAATATTTAACCAATCCTATAACATAATCAAACAATTCCAATCGTATTTTAGTATCTATGTAATCTAATTTCAACAATAATGCTAAAGGGTATATTATTCATTTTCTATCCTATTTGTTTCTAATTAACCGAAAAGTCAATCAAGATGACATTATAAAATGTGGGAAAATGGAAGATATTTATACCTTTTGCATAACCTAACAGTTGCAACAAGAAGTTAGTTAAGGAAAAAGAAGTTATGAATTGACTAATTATAGAAAAGTCAATTGCAAGAAGTTGTGAGTAAAGATAAAATATTTAAATAATAAAGTAGTCAAAGTGGTTGCAAAAATAAATTATTTAAATAATAAAGTGGTTGCAACAAGAAGTGGTAAGTTTACTATTTATGAATAAGTCAAAGTGGTTGAAAAAGTAATTAACTAAATAATAAAGTTAGTTGCAACTAGGAGTGGATAACTTACTATTTGTGGAAAGTGGTTAAGTTAAGTGGACAAAAGTTGATACCTCTAAAGGAAGCTGCTTGGAGAGTATAAATAAGAGAGCAAGGGTCTCCCATTAGCACCTATTGAATATCATTTAATAAGTATTTTTTGAAAGGTTACATGTGAAGGTATTATTGATAGAGAAAAGTGAGACAGAAAAAGTGTGGTATGAAAAGTGTTGCAAGAAAAGTATGGCAAAAAAAAGTGCGGCAGGAAAATCATGGTGGAAAACTGCGGAAAGAAAACAATGGAAAAAAAATCATGGAAAAATAAGTGTGGCATAAAAATCATGGCAGAATATTTGCAGCAGCAAAACTGCATCAGCAGAATTCTACAAGAATAAAAAAGGTATGGTTTTCATATGTGTAGTGTTGAACTTATGAATCTAGTTGAGGTTTTTCCTTGCAAATCTATTGGATTCCCTCTTGGACGTCTAGGTCTTTTTGTATAATGGTTTTTAGGAAGATCTATTGAAGTATATTGTTAGTGCACTTAGTTTGATTTGTTGGCATATCTTGTGGTGCATTGTGAGAGACACTTGTTAGTGGTATTGGTATATGATTGGCTTATGAATGATACATCCTTGAGTCTACATAAAAGTGAGGTTATGTAACATGGTTTGATGTAAGGGTTTATGATATTTGGTTATGGATAGTGTGATGTATTGCTAGAGAACTTTTGATGGTTATATTGGTATATGTATTTGGTATCTGGTTGAGGTACATGTTGGGTACATGGTTGAGACAAGTAGTTGATGAGTT
>CBVK0100604282.1:0-15043 GCA_900067695.1 Picea abies | reverse complement strand
TCTTTTATATGTGGGCAAGATGCCAATCTAAAATTTGATTAGCTAGAGTATCTGTAATTTGGTTTAATCTCCTAGGAACATGAAAATATGTAATATAATCAAAGTTTCGTTCTAAGAGACGTACCCTAAGAAATCTTCGATGTAAAGTTGGATCGTGAACCCAGTATACTCTGTTTAGTTGCAACACAACCAGTTGAGCATCGAGATAGACCCGGAGATGAGAGATACCCAATGACAAGGCGTCACGAAGCAACTCAATAACTGCACTATACTCAGCAACATTATTTGTGGTGTCACCTAAGCATATACCTCCGGAAGATAACAACTGGCCCTGAGGTGTAAATATTACCCAAGCTGCGGAGGCAAGCCTCTGCGTGTGTCGACTAGCATCGTCTGCATACCCAATGAACACCTCGGACTCACTTGACATCTTCCATATTGACGAAAGACAACATCAATGACACATCCATAACACTTTAAAAGAAACTTAAAAAGTAATAGTACAAAGATTATACATATGTTACAAAAGGTTACCCACACTGACCTGTCTATGAGTAATACTTCTTGAGGTAGAGCCCATTTCTAGGCTCAGCCAAAGCATTCCCTTCAAAATCAAACAAACAATAAGTGCCCTTTTTTAATACCTCTTTTATAATGAAGGGTCCGAATCACATGGGTTTAAACTTTCCTGCCCCCAGGGGGTCCTTGTCTTGGTCATAGACTAGGACAAGGTCACCTTCAGAGAAAATCTGAGGATGAACGGACCTATCATATTGACACTTGACCTTATGTTTGTGAGCCTCGTTGTCTAGGGCTGCATCACGATGCTGCTCATCGAGCTTCTCAAGGTGTACTAATCGTTCTTCAAGTGGAGAAGTGTCTGGCAATAACTGTACTACCAATTTCAGAGATGGGATCTGACATTCAATGGGCAAGATTGCCTCCAGCCCGTAAATAAGTTGAAAAGGTGAGAAACCGTTTGTAGTCTTAATGGATGTTCGATAAGCCCATAATTCCAAGTATAATATCAAATGCCAATTTGACTTGGCTAAGTTGATAGTTCATTGTAGAATAGTCTTAAGAGTTTTGTTTATAGCTTCCACCTGCCCATTGGTTTGGGGGTAGTAAGGTGATGAATGTTCCTACCATAAACCAAGTTTTGATGTTAATTCGGTCATCATTTGGTTCTGAAAGTGACTACCATGGTCAGTGACAATATCTCTCAGGACACCGAACCTTGCTTTGATCTGGTTGAATAAGAAGAGAGCTGCAGTCTCTCCATCATCTTTAAATGTTGGCATAGCTTCGACCCACTTAGTGAAGTAGTCGACAGCTACGATGATATAGCGGTGCCCCCTTATTGACAGGGGGTTGCATGTAGTGTAATCAATCCCCCACTTAGTGAAGGGACCAACTGTGATGACAGGAAACATAGGAGCAATATGTGCCCTCATCTTCTGAGAGAAGATTTGGCACGGATGGCACTTCTTGACCAATTCGATACAATCTTTGATAAGTGTCAGCCATAAGTAACATGCTCGTAGAATATTTTGGGCTATTTCCAACCCAGATAAATGACCACCACAAGCTCCAGTATGGCAATCATTGAGCACTATGATGGCCTCCTCATGAGTGAGACATCGACGCAAGATGCAGTCTACACCTCTCCGATACAACGTATCATCGAGTATGAGATAATTCTTAGCCTGATGGCGTATCCGCCGACGCTCGTCACGAGAAGCAGAGGTGGGGCACTTCAAAGTCTGGAGATAGATAAGTATATCTCCATACTAGGGATCTAAAGATGCAATCAAAAACATATCCCCCCGCATAGGCGATTCCTCGGGCACAATGTCACCTGACTCAACTGGAAGTTCCTAAATAAGCTCTGCGAAGACCAATGACTTCTTGGACTTTGCTGAAACGAAGTCTAAGTCAAATTCTTGGAGGATGACTATCCATCTACTAATTTTTCCGCCTATAACTCATCATGTCAACATGTACTGGAATGGATTCACGACATCAATGACGGTGGTCTTGCGAAACAGAAGATAGTTACGGAACCGTTGAATAGCATGAACTGTTGCCAATGCAAGTTTTTTGATATGAGAATAATTGAGTTCCGGTCCTACAAGGCATCGACTCAGGTAATAGATCATGTATTATGAAAACGAATCGTCTTCCTGAACTAAAACCATGCCTATGATTGACTCTGCGGCAGCCAGATATAATAAGAAATCTTTGTTATAGTTAGGTGGCTGTAGTAGAGGTGCGGTTGTGAGGGCATGTTTTAATGCGTCAAAAGAGCATTGAGTGGCTTCGTCCCAGAAAAAAGGAATGTATTTCTTTAGTAAACACATAAATCCCTTGGTGATTTCGGCACAGTTGGCGATGAAGCGTCGTAAGATGTTCTCCTTGCCTTGTAGACTCTGAAGTTGTAAGAGTGTGCGTGGGGGGGGCAACTGGATTATTGCCTCCACCTTAAGAGGATCGACCATGATCCCTGTTGTTGATACGATGAAACCTAACAAACGTCCTGATGTTACGCAGAAGCTGCACTTGTTTGGATTCAAGCGAATCCTGAAGTAGCGACAGCGTTCAAAGATTAGTCGAACGTGTGTGGGATGATTCATTCCCTTGTGAGAGTGTGATGCTAAATCATCTAGATAGGACTCGACTATATGCTTGAGGTCATGAAAAGAAAAAGACATGGCCCGTTGGAAAGTGGCTCTAGTATTTTTAAGGCCAAAAGGCATCTTACGATATGCGAATGTACCCCATGGACAAATGACTGTCGTTTTGTGTTGGTCTTTAGTTTTGATTTGGATTTGATTATATCCCAAAAAACCATCCATGAACGAAAAGGATTCACAACCGGCACATTCATCAATGATATGGTCAATGAATGGTGTTGGAAAATTATCTTTGGGACATGCCTTGTTCAAATCACGTAAATTGGTACATACACGAATCGTGCCTTGTTTTTTATTGACCAGTGCAAGGTTTGACACCCATTGAGTCAAATGGATAAGATAAATAAAACCTGCCTTTAACAATTTCTCAACCTCAATATTGATGGTTGTTTCTTTCTTAGGATTGACTGGACAAATTTTTTGTCGAACAGGCTTGGCATCAGGATACATTGTGATTTCATGTTCAACTATTTTCGGATCGATACCTGGCATTTCCTCATAAGACCAGTAAAAAACATCGCAAAATTATTTGAAAAGATTCATGTAAATTTGAATCTCTTCAGGGGAGCAATCTGCTCCGATGAAGACATTCTCCACGATGTCAGGGTTTCAAGAGATGTTGATGGGTATAGTTTCAGCGATAATTGCCATATTGCCCTCAGCATAAATTTCCTATGTAGCTAAGAGATTAATAGGACATGGCTGATCTCCCGTCATAGTAACGGTGAATTCTCCTGCTTCGATTTGGCTTAACTATGGGAGAAAATATGATCTGTGATGAAGATCTTCCCAAGGTTTGTTTGGACTAGTCATTGCTTCAATTACTGCTTCGTCAGAAGGCAAGACTAAGTCTAACGAATCGACATTAGCGAGAGAACCCTGAGCCCAAATAGGCTCTAGAAGTGGATCTAACTCTTGTGCAAGAGTCGGATCAGGGTTAGTTGAGGATTGCTGGACTAAAGAGTATGCTACCTCAGCGGTAGACAAGGGCATGGACATGCCTGGGTGCCCTGTCTCATCCATCATGGCTGATGGGGAAGGAAGAATCCAAGGATCCTCAAAGTAAGTCATGCAGAATGATGAAACTTGAAAAATCTCAACCTTATGGCGATTATATATAAATTTGACATCGTCATGAGGAGGTGGGTAATTGAAGGTACCCATCAAGGACAGGCACAAAACAACTCCTACATTAATGACACCTGGTTGAGGATTATCAATCATGGGGACCGTGGATGCCCCCAAAGATGGTTCAGGTCTGGAGAAAGACAGTTGATCAATGGTCACTATCCGACCTTTGTGTGGAAACAACAAGACTCAGAAAACTGTAGCAACCATAGCTTGCATAGCATAAGTCCAACTTCGTCATAACAAGAGGTTATAGTCGAGGGGAGCATCGACTACCTCTACTTCGACACACATGGTTTTCCCTCCTAACTGCATAGGGAAAGAAGGAACGATGCCATGTGGTCAGAATGAATGACCATCGAAAGCAATGAGGAGAGTAGGTGATGGAGACAAAGCGGGCTGTCCTATGGCCTTCCAGCATGCTAATGACATAACACATGTCGAGGCTCCCTCGTCGACCACCATGCGGAAGATATTCTGTGTAAAAGTTTTCATGGGATGAGCCACTACTATATGAAACACGACGTGGTAAGGTAGACAAGGTCTTAAGTCGGTTGTATCTAACATGATGGTGCCCGGATTACAAGTCTCAGTAGATCGCAAAGTGGTCAACAAGGCTTTCCTCTGAGCAGGGCAGATTTGGATGACCTCCAAAGAAGACATCACACAAGGGGTTTGGCATAACTCTTCCACCACGGAGTAATTCTGGGTGGCCCTTGCATTTGGGTTGTGAGAAGCTTTTTTAAATGCACCCTTGGAATGTGCATCATTGTTTCTCCCAACGTCTTCTCAATCTGTAGAGGAAGAGATGGGAGATCAACTTCTTTACCCTTCTCAGAAGTGCTTGGTTTACTATAGTCGTGTGCTCTAGTTGATATGAAAGAATCACCCCTAACCATATATATGTTCGTGGATGAGGGATTATTTGGAGGAGGGCAGGTTTCTTAGCTGCCCCCTTCTGTTCTTGTAGAGGATTGAGTTAGATTTTTCCCATGTTGAAAGGGATTAGTCAACACTGCCTGTTGTTGCTATGTGACAAACTTTTGGTCCTCTACAAGTCGAGGAAAAATATGGGTTGGATGGTCTTCCGTGCACAAGTTGCATGGATACCTCGCCTTCTGTTTTTTTGTGTTGTCCCTACCATCATTATTAGTGGGTTTTTTATCTCCCTTACCCTTCTTTCGTTGTTTTTTCTTCCCTTTAGGTTGTTGGGTGGCCTTTGGGTTAGTCGACTGCACAGAGTGTACTTTCAACGTTTGGGTAGGGGGAGCATCCAAAGTAGTAGTTTGGTTGGCCGCTGTGTGTTGGATGGATAACTGTTGCAACTATTTCATCAATTGCTCAGCGGGCTTGGTTTGTGCTGAACCAAAAATACCATCGGCATGTGGTCCAGCTCTCTGTCTAGTTTTATCCAGTATCGAACATGGCGCATCTGGCAAGATGTTGTATAATAAACCAGACTGAGAATAGTTGAGCTCAAACTGTTGAGCCCTCATGATGGCATCTTCCTCAGAGAAAACTCTGGATGTTGTGATGTCTCTGGATAACTGTGGGACCAAAGACTTAAGGAACCACTCAAGCAGGAATGTTGGTGGGACTGGTACTTTGATTAGACTCTTCCGGCGTCTCCATTCTCAGATATGATCAGAGATATGGTCCGTTGTTGTTTGTTCGAAATTGGTGAGAAGATCTGTACCAGTGTCATATCTCACAAGTAACTGGAAATGGTTAAGGAAGACCATCGCTAGTTCACCAAAAGAAGAGTATCTTGAGCGATCGAGCTCGATGTACCATTTCGCGACACTCCCAATAAGAGTACATTGAAACAATCGCAACTGTATGGAGTCATCTTTCAACGAGTTAGATGAGCACCAAAGATGAAAGGTAGTCACATGATCACCTGGATCTTCATTAGGCTTGGCCTCGAACTTTGGAATGTTCGAAGGAAACTTCGTTGGCATAGGAGGCCAATGTGGATCGTGACAAATAGGATCATTTAACAACCTTGTCAAATATGGCAAGTGTAACGTCGCCAGGAATGGTAGTTTGGGTTGCTGCTGATAACCTGGGAAAAAGGGTCCTGGAGTTTGATTGGCACCAGGTTGCTAGGAAACATTTGGTTGGTGGCCCAAATTCTGGTAGAAACCATGGCCCTGACCAGCGTAAGGATTTTGCATCTGTGGAGACATCATCGACTGATTTCCCAAGAAGGACATAGAGTGTTGGGCATGCATCGTGTTCAAAGGACTTTGGGAAGGATTACGCTAAGGTATTCTAAATTTTCAAAAGTAACACACACTAAAAAATAAGCCCCTAAGAGATAAGACAAGAAATCACTAAACTATTTGGAAGAACAGTTACAACAACCAACACTAGAGCAACTTACCAGTGCAAGTGAAACTAAAACACGGAAGCACCCTCTGGGTATCCTCTACAAAGCGTGGCCCGATGTCTTTCCTAGGTACTTGGTATACCCATGCAATCACCTGTGTATGTCCCTAAAAATATTGGCAACTAGGTTGCCAGCACGTGAACAGTCACCAGGCAGGTACAATCAAAAGTCGGGTAGACCACAATGAGCAGGGTATCAAGCCCAAAACCTGTCAAGGGTATCGAGAGAAAATGGTCTGGAAGACAACTGAGGACCTCAAACAGATTCGAGACCCACAAATCCCCGTGGCAAATGCAAATGACGAAATCCCAAAATAATCCCTCGATATGTGTTCTCCACTACGATTGGTCCGGCTTTGGAGGGGTTATCTCTGCTACCTTTCTACACGCGACCTAGTGTTTATCCCTTGTGTTAGAGGGGGGTCCTGGATAAATTCCACGAAACTGGACTTAGACGCTCCCTATATCAGACTCTAATGTTTGGTTTTGAATGGCCTTGGAGAGTTTCCTCTCCAACCTAATCCAAGGCCCTAGTCCTGAACTAGTTTGTGAACCCTACAAACAAAAAGTCTAGTAGATTTTAAATTAGCGTTGCTTTTATGGATTTGTCTTACATCAAGGGGTATGAGGGTGAAAATGATGATGTGCAAATATGAAAGAAAAAATGAATGAAAAAAGCTGGAAACAAAAGACTTTTACTAAATGCAAAATTTCAACAACTTTTCACAAAGAAAGATTTCTTTTTTTTTAATTTTTCTAAGATTTTACACAGCAAACTCAAAGGAATTTCACTCGACTACGAGCTACTTGTGATCTAAGTGAACTGCAAAAAAAACTTACAAAATAAAAATACTTTTCCCTAGCTAATGATGCAGAAACACACTCTTCAACCAAAGAAAAAAATGAAAAGAGATTTTTTTATTTATTTAAGTGCTAGTAAAGAAAAAAAGGGAAAATACCGACAAGCAAAAAACCAAGAAAAACAAATTCTGGCTAAAGCGCAGATCGCAACGAATCCAAGTAAAGAATCACACAATGGCAAATAAAAAAAACAAAGACTCTCATGCTTGTCTAAAACCCATAAAACAATTTTTTTTTTTTAATATTTTCTGTCAACTATTAACTGAGCAAAAAGCAGGCTAAGGGTAAGATGACCTAACCTATTGACTATTCAAACCTAGACTCAAACACCTGAGAGGAATACTTCTTATCAAAGGAGGGGATGACTGCCCTACCCTGAGCAAAAAGTAGCCTGTGCAGGAACGTGACTGTCACTAAAGCAGCACGCATGCAAACGCGTGTTGAACAGAGACAGAAAGCATGTACACACATGCTGACCTTGTACAGGCTGCATGTATATCTAAATTCTAAGGAAAAATACTAAAAACAGGGAGTCCAAATCAAGAAGAGGCCTCTGGTATTGATAACCAGGGTCCCTTGAAGGCTTGGATGCTCTTTCTAACAGAAAATACAAATAATGAAAGGAATAATAAGGCGAAAAAAGAAATCTGAGATACGACTGTGAACCAACAAGACTTAGACAATATTCCAAAAAACCTCCTGAGAATGTGTAATTCTGACAGGGAAGAGGAGGACTGCCTCTAAGGTTCTCTGAACTCCTACACGCTACTGCTATCTCTACGACTAACATTCACACACGGGCTGTCAGAGGATAGGGCGTGGGTACATGCGTGCAGGCCTTCTGCAGGTCGCATGTACCTCTGTGTGTCCCGAAAACTACATTCAAGAAAAAGTTAGGGAAAGCTGGTATGGAAAACCAGACTCCCTGATAGCTCAGACCTTACAAAAAAAGACAGGCAAAGAAAAACAGAAAACTTAATCTTTAAACTACCCAAAAAACTTAAATAAATCCAAGAACCCTAAAGAGTATTCTCCCCAGTATGGTCGCCAATTCTGTTGTTGGGAAAAACACCCTACGGACTTGCAAACTAGGGTCAGACTTGCATGCAAATTTTGACCTGACAGAAACTACTTTTTTACGTACAACCCAAGATTTAAACCCCTTTTTCATAGTAAATGCATGGAAAAGGACCACCAACCTTATTATCGGCATTTGATGCAGATCCTCCATTGCGCTTTGATTACTTGCTTGCACTGCTCATTCCATAGATGACCTGCAATCAAGACAAACAACAACTATGCATGCATGCTACTTCTATACTCAACGGTTAGAGATCAAGAATAAATTAATCAAATCATAGACAATTCATGCATTGGGACGGGAAAAGTATTCTTTTTATTACCAAAAGTGACTCAACTTACAAAAGCTGAGACCGGCCACCACTCCTTGAACCTGATCCTAGGCTCCTCTTCTTTTGTCCTTCAACTGCTTTGCGTTAAATCTCCTTTGGCATGAGGAAAGGCTAAAGGGTTGGGACAATGGATTACGTAAATGGGCAAAGTTTCTTCACTATATTTTTTCCTCCTCCAAATGGTACCCCTACCCCTTCTTTTATAGGCTAGAAGGAGCTAGGGTTTTGGATGAGCCCTCATCCATGCATGGCCGGGAGTTTCAGTTAACTGACCCATAACTTTTTGTTCCATCGACAACTTTCCTTTTTTTCATGCTTTGTTAGGTACACACGGGCTGTTGTGAGTCAACCAGCGTGCACACGCATGCAGTAATGGGTTAGGGCGCGTGGGCCTTGACACAAGAGGATTTTCAAAGAGTTGTTCATCAGATTTTTGGCAAAGAAGGGATATGAGTTGGCATGATGACAGGTAAGCATGTGTGGTGCAATTTAGGGTTATAACACCCTCTAGTCCAGAGGAAGGTAATATGTGTAAAAAATCTCTTGAGAAAGATGTTCATGCTAAAGGATAAAGAATGAATACTTTTCCCACTGGTAAATGGTCTATGTATCCATATTATTCCTATGGAACAAGTTGTTAAGTTTTGAGCTATAATTAGGTTTCTTTTCAATTTACTAGATAACAATAGCATAGGTAGGATCACTGAGAGAAACACAATCAAAAGATACACAACATTTATCCTAGGAAACCCTCATGGGGGAGAAAACCCAGAAAAAACTTCCTTAATATAGATAGCCAATACAATTCCAAGACAATAAACCAAAACACTAGAGAATATCCAACACTAAGAAATGTGCCTCTCTCTTCCTTCTTCTTCCAACTGCAGCTACCAAACTTGCGCACTTGATGAGCGAATGAGTGAGTGAGATAATGAGGTGTTGGCTTCCTTTAATTATAAAAACTAGAAGGTGTTGGAAAGGTGTCTCTTCACTGGGCAGGGCCGGCTTGTCTTCTTAGTGGTTAAAACCACTTTAATTAGCTCAGGGTTTGACTTCGTAAAACATGCCGTGAGGTATAATGATAGCACCTAGGCAATTTTATACTCATTTTTCATGATTTTTCGCAAGCATCATGAATTTGAGGTCTATTTTTTGATTTGAGGTCATTTGTACAAGTATTATCTCAAATTTCCATTAATGAACATTTAGCGCATTGTTTTGCGAGCCAAAGAGGCTAAAATTGAGCCTGTTCATAATTTTGGCATCTTTATTGTCAAATTTCATAGAATTTCCCAAGGAATTAAATGATAAACTCATTTTCATGTTTTGAGTAGTGGAATTAAAGAGACTCCATTAAAATGGCTTTTCTCAAGCTCATGTTGTAATGTAATTGGTGTTTTGAGATGATGGATAAGAGTCATCTTATCTAAAGGGAATTTGAAGATGAAGTGATATATGTCATAAATATATATATATATATATATATATATTTGTGTCATCTCATCATTCTGCAAATTAATCATCATTTTATGAGTTTTTGGATAAAGAGAACATCATCATTTTTTCTACAAATCACCTCAATACGATCAGGAAATTAATTATGAGACAATTTGGATGTTGCATGTATATATGGTAAAGAAATAAGTGGTGTCTAAGTATTTTTGGATCAAGGGGTATCCGAGCTAGTTTTGACGTGTATTTGCAGGTTGTTGACATGATAGATCCAAGAGTTCAGTTGGTGAAGGTTTTGAAGACTCTTTTCAAGAAGGAAAAATGAGTAAAGTCCTCATCAAGTTGAGGTTGCAGAAGAACAATAATCAAAAAATAAAAAAGGAGAATTTTGAGTTAGGAATGCAATTACAAAATCTTGAAGAAGAGAAGCATAAGCTACAAGATCAACTGTTATTTCATGAGGAATTCCATAAGGGTATTTTTCATGAGTTAGAAATAAAGTTGAAGATCAGGAACCAACATTGGCACCATCAACACCATTAATCCATGAAGATTGTCAGGATGAGAATGTAAAGCCTCTGATGCAAAAAACACTACCTCTTTCAAAATACATGATCAAGAAAGATGAATCCTTATATTTTTCCTCTTCCCATCAAGATGGAGAATGCTCAAGAGTAGTTGAAGAAAAGATAACTCCATATGAAGAAGTCCTTCATAAACAATTAGCCTTACCATCAAGCCTAGAGAAAGGTAATATGTGTAAAACATCTCCTGAGAAAGATGTTCATGCTAAAGGAGAAAGAATGAAGAATTTTCCCACTGGTAAATGGTCTATGTATCCATTTTATTCCTATGGAACAAGTTGTTAATTTTTGATCTATTATTAGGTTTCTTTTCAGTTTACTAGATAACAATAGAATAGGTAGGATCACTAAGAGAAACACAATCACAAGATACACAACATTTATCCTAGGAAACCCTCATGGGGGAGAAAACCCTGCAAAAAATTCCTTAATATAGATAGCCAATACAATTCCAAGATAATAAACCAAAATACTAGAGAATATCCAACACTGAGAAATGCGCCTCTCTATTCCTTCTTCTTCCAACTGCAACTACCAAACTTGCACACTTGATGAACGAATGACTGAGTGAGATAATAAGGCATTGGCTTCCTTTATTTATACAAACTAGAAGGTGTTGGAAAGGTGTCTCTTCACTGGGCAGGGCCGACTTGTCTTCTTAGTGGTTAAAACCACTTTAATTAGCCTGGGGGTCGACTTCGTAAAACATGCCATGAGGTATAATGATAGCACCTAGGAAAATTTATACTCATTTTTCATGATTTTTCGCAAGGATCATGAATTTGAGGTCTATTTTTTTTATTTGAGGTCATTTGTACAAGTATTATCTCAAATTTACATTAATGAACATTTAGCTCATTGTTTTTCATGCCAAAGAGGCTGAAATTGAGCCAATTCAGAATTTTGTTGTCTTTATTGTCAAATTTCATAGAATTTCGCAAGGATTTAAATGGTGAAATCATTTTCTTGTTTTGTGATGCCACATTCCCTCCCAGAACCCGCAGGTCAGAAGGTCATGTGCACAGGATATTTCCTCTTCCACTGGCCCGAAGAGCTCTCAGAAATGGCTCTTCTATTTCCCTTTCGGGAAATTTGCACCCACACTTAACTTCAAGAAATCCCCCTTGTACTTAGGGAGATCGGACTTTTCACTTCCGTGAATCCAGTGGTCAAGAACCTTAACTCTCAATCTCTGAAAACCCGAAAACAGTCAATGCTGACCCTTTCTCCTTGCTAGTTCTGATATCTCCTTATTGCGATTTCGGGAGTTGTAATGTTGAGCAACTTGTCTCCTCGAACCCCGAAACTCGATTTACAGAAACTCCGATGTGCTCACAAGCTTTGACCTTCCAATGGACTTCCACTCCATCAGGACTTTGGACTTTGCGATATCGTGAATCCTAATGCAAGGAATTCGAGACTTCTCCCCATGAAAACCCTAAATGGTCAATGGAGGTTGACTTCCGCATCGATAGGGCGCCACCTGTCTACCCTACCAATTCCTATGGCCCACACGATCCTTTTGTCCCTTTGGGACTTCGCGTTTCATGATTTCATGAGTCTCGTTGCAAAGATTACGGGACTTCGACCTACGAAACCCCGAAATATAAGTTCAAGGGTAAATCCAATGGCTCTTGTGGCTTGGATCTACAGCTCTGCCTCTCCTGAGCTTGAACCTTTGAAAGTATTCACCATAACTCCCCTACTCCTCCATGAGATCTGACGGCTCACAAGACTTCGCAAATTATCTACATAGAATTCTGACCATCCGTTCTTCCTCTGAGAACCTCTGCACAAACTAAACAAGGTATCTCTCTCCACGGAACTTGTCCTCTTGCAGCCCCATGTCGCTATGCCTTCCTTCAGATTTTCAAGGTACCTCGGCCTCTTGCCTTCCTTCGACTCCTTCGAAGGTCCAAATCCTTCTTAACTTTCTCACGACTTCAAGTCTTTCAGAAAACCTCCTGCTTTCACTCCTTGTGGCAGACTTTCAAGCACTTCCAAGTGTTGAACTCCTTTGACTCTGCGCATACCTGTAGCAGCAGTCTCTCAATACTTCGCTCAGGTTCACAACTCTAAGACTTTACTCGGCCTGCGCACTCCTTGCACAACTCCTGTGCCTAACTGCACTTCTATGGAAATGAGAACAAAAGCTATCTTATCTGAGCTTTCAGAGACAACCCTCTGAACCCTTTGTCAACGCACTCCTTGCGAACAATTCAACTGCACTCCTTGCAGGAACTCTTGCTCAGATAGAGAAGCAATTGAAACTCGTTTTCCTTACTCTCTGTCTCTCTCTCTCAGATTTTAGACATTAAACAAGAAATCATTCATACATAGCATACAAGCAATTGCATGATAGAAAGAGTAAAACATTAAGGAGCATAACATTCAAATATGCATACACAGAGAATATTTGAGCGCCATGAGTCTGAATCAAAACCTTCTTTGTATTAATCCAGAACTTTTGTACATGGAATTCTCACTACAACTCTCTGCTTCTCTTCTATGCTCTCTTGCTCTCAATTGGAATAATTTTATCTATGTTACAATACACAATGAGGGTGTCTATATCCCATTTCCCTCTTGAGCTCTAAAACTGTATAATCTAACATTCAATTCTATCTACCTTCATTAACTACTATAAATGTCTTCTACCTACTAAGGACGAGAGTGGATCGCTCAAGGTCCGTTTACATTTTACAAGTGCGCTCCTTCTTAATTATCTCATTTAAGATTGGCGCATTAACTTCAAGAGAATTTCAAAATTTGCGTTGGGCGCTTGTCCGGCTGTCTTTTGCCTCCACGCTGGCTTGCTTGAGATGCTCCTGCATCATTTTGAATAGTAGAATTAAAGAGACTCCATTAAAATGGATTTTTGCAAGCTCATGTTGTAATGTAATTGTGTGTGTGTATATATATATATTGAGTTCTTTTATTTTTAGTTGTGTCATCTCATCATTCTGCAAATTAATCATCATTTTATGAGTTTTTGGATAAAGAGCACATCATCATTTTTTCCATAATTCACCTCAATACGATCAGGAAATTAATTATGAATTGAGTTGGATGTTGCATGTATATATGGTAAATAAATAAGTGGTGTCTAAGAATTTTTGGATCAAGTGGTATCAGAGCTAGTTTTGACATGTATTTACAAGTTGTTGACGTGATGAGATCCAAGAGTTTAGTTGGTGAATATTTTAAAGACTCTTTTCAAGAAGAAAAAATGAGTAAAGTCCTCATGAAGTTGAGGTTGCAGAAGAACATTAATCAAAAAATAAAGAAGGATAATTCTGAGTTAGGAATGCAATTGCAAGATCTTGAAGAAGAGAAACAGAAGTTACAAGATCGACTGTTATTTCATGAGGAATTCCATAAGGGTATTTTAAATTAGTTAGAAACAAAGTTGCAGATAAGGAACCAACATTGGCACCATCAACACCAATCCATAAAAATTGTCAGGCTGAGAATGTAAAGCCTCCGATGCAAAAAGGACTACCTCCTTCAAAAGGCATGATCAAGAAAGATGACTCCTTATATTTTTCCTCTTCCCATCAATATGGAGAATATTCAAGAGTAGTTGAAGAAAGGATAACTTCATATGAAGAAGTCCTTCATAAACAATTAGCCTTACCCTCAAGTCCAGTGGAAGGAAATATGTGTAAAACATCTCCTCAGAAAGATGTTCATGCTAAAGGAGAAAGAATGAAGACTTTTCCCACTGGTAAATGGTCTATGTGTCCATGTTATTCCTATGGAACAAGTTGTTAAGTTTTGAGCTATTATTAGGTTTTTTTTCAATTTACTAGATAACAATAGCATAGGTAGGATCACTGAGAGAAACACAATCACAAGATACACAACATTTATCCTAGGAAACTCTCATGGGGGAGAAAACCCAACAAAAACTTCCTTAAAATATATAGTCAACACAATGCCAAGACAATAAACCAAAACACTAGAGAATATCCAACATTGAGCAATGTGTCTCTCTCTTCCTTCTTCTTCCAACTGCAGCTACCAAACTTGCACACTTGATGAGCGAATGAGTGAGTGAGATAATGAGGCGTTGGCTTCCTTTATTTATACAAACTAGAAAGTGTTGGAAATGTGTCTCTTCACTGGGCAGGGCCGACTTGTCTTCTTAGTGGTTAAAACCACTTTAATTAGCCTATGGTTTGACTTCGTAAAACATGCCATGAGGTATAATGATAGCACCTAGGCAACTTTATACTCATTTTGCACGATTTTTCGCAAGGATAATGAATTTGAGTTCTATTTTGTCATTTGAGGTCCTTTATACAAGTATTATCTCAAATTTCCATTAATGAACATTTAGTGCATTGTTTTGCGTGCCAAAGAGGATGAAATTGAGCCTATTCAGAATTTTGTCGACTTTATTGTCAAATTTCTTAGAATTTTGCAAGGATTTAAATGTTGAACTCATTTTCTTGTTTTGAGTAGTGGAATTAAAGAGACTCCATTAAAATGGCTTTTTGCAAGCTCATGTTGTAATGTA
>CBVK0100604281.1:0-12733 GCA_900067695.1 Picea abies | reverse complement strand
GAGGGAGAGGGAACATGAGTAAATCGATATCTTGGTCAATGAATACCCTATGGCTATCACCGCATTGAAAAAATAAGGGTTATGGAAGTTCTACCAGTGTTCCTTCATGAGGACACAAACCAGGCTATTGAATGCCTTGGTGAATTATTGGCACCCTAACATAGAGGCACTCATGCTTGAGGGGCAGTCTGTTAGAGTCCTATAATCATAGGTAATCCGATTCTTCAACTACTTATTTGGCATTACCCCCGTGATGAAGACTTCTGGCTCGGTTGACCCCTTTATCCCCTCCATCCATTTCGCCCAATTCTCCATCACCCTGCTGCATCCTTCCTCCACCACTGCACCCTAACTCCCTTGACCCTTTGTCCCATTGACTACGTCTCGCTTTCCACTCATCCCTCATGAATAAAAAAACTTAGGATAATAAAATTATTGGTTAATTTAATAAGGTAATTGACCATAAATAAAATATTAGATTAATTAATAATTTTAGTAATTATTAAATAGGTTAATAAAGTTAGGGTAATTAGACAAATAAGCCAAGTTGAGTCTTGTTAGAAACTAATTAATTAATTAATTAAATTAGTAATAAGGTTAGTGTTTATTAATTTAACATTAATTAAAACAAATACAAATTAAAAAAACATTAATAAAAACATATAAATTAATAAATTAATAAATACACATAAACTAAAAAGAATTAAAAAGAAACATTAACTAAAAATATATGAAACTAAAAATATAAAACAAACAAAACACAAAATTTTTTTTATAAAAAGTTAAAACAAAATGAAATAACAACAAAACTAAATAATTAATTAAACATAAAAAACAAGCCTATCCTAAGTTCCTAGCCACTCCCATGTGCATTCCAGACCCCCCCTCCCTCACGTCCCATCACACCAAGGGGGTTCTGGAATGAGTGGTTTCACATTACCACCCCCTGGACACATTTCATCTCCACATTCTAGTGGACCCCCCCCTAAAACCACTTACCACCTTAGGGGGGTATGGAATTACCACTTTTGCCAAAAAAAAACACTTTCACAGTGTTTTCAACCAGTCGTTTTCCGAAGGTGTTTATGGGAAAATTGAGATGAATTTTAAAAAAAAGAAAGAGTTTTTTTTTTCAGCACGAGTTGAGGAACCAAAACCTTTCCCATTTTTCTCACAGGTGCCATGAGGAGAGATAATCAAAGCCATATTTGAGCCCCATTTTCTCAGTTTTTCATTTTTTTTGTTACATTCTTGATTTTGCGGGAGCTGTTTCAGCGATTTGGAGGAGAATTTGGGAAACCTGAATGAGTTTTTTGTCCATAACAGGCCCATATACAACAAAATACTTCATTTTTTCCCTATATGTTAGATTTGAAGAGAAACATGTGTCTGAGAGGACCCCTTTTTTGCCGAAATTTAGCCTGTTTTTCATGGTGGACACTTTCTATTTTTTGCCAAGATTGCCTAGTTGTCAAAGAAGGAATTCGAAAGTGAAATTTTTGATAAGGTTTGGGCCCCTTAAGATAGGATACGATCCTATTTTTGTGGAAAATGTTTGATCTTGTACTATTTTTAGTATTTCAGTTTCTGTTTAATAAGATCTTAGTTTTTATGTAAAGGCTATAAATCCTATGCTTTCAAGGTTTAAAGGGGATAGACTGGCAGGGAGATGGCATGGAGATATTCATGTCAACTGTAAAATATTTTCAAATATGTAAATGACTTTTATGAATGAATACAGAGGCACTATCTTTCCAGATTCTCGTGTCATTTTCTATGGTGAAGTTTTCTCTGGTGTAAATTGTTATTCCTTTGTTTTTCATATTGTTTTTTCTGTTCTCATTGCTTATAAGAATATTATGCTCAGGATTTGTCATGGACACCCTGATCTGGATTAAATACAATGTTTATGCTTTCTTCTGAAGATTGAATGCAGAATTCAGATAAGCTCTGCTCTACATTTGGAATGACCCCTAATCTTTTCCTCTCTCCACCTCACAAATTATAAGAATCCACTGATATGATTGTCTTGCCTAGATACATATGTCTCTGTTATTTATTCATTTAATCATATTTTATCTTTGACTCCATTTTTCCCAATGACCCTTTGTTGTCTCAAACAAAAACTTTAAAACAAATCATGTTCTACATAGCTTGCCTAATATCCTATGTCAAACAAATCTAAATTTGATAGAGAGATCCCTCTCTGAGTCATCGAGGGCTAGATCCTTGACTCGAAGCAATTTTGATGTTTCCTCTGTGACTACCTCCACAACCTTGGGAAAATTATAGAGTGCTAACAAAATGGTGACCATACTAGGGATCTTTCCCAAGTAGTACACTTCAAAGCTCCAAATCTGATCACTGATGGTGGACAATGACCATACACAAGAAGGATGAGATCATTCACCTGGAGACTCCAATCACCTCCAGACAGTTCCAAATCAAAGACTCCACCAGAAGAATAACTTGAGGCATGACCAAGAATCCTAGAAAAACCAGGTACTCAAGCTCAAATTGTATTCATGATATTATAGGTTTCATCTGCAATTACTTTCTCTCTGATGATGATCCTGGTCCAGAGTATATTGTTGAAGTTCAGGATGACCATTTTCAACCTGATGAACCTCAAAGGATTGAGCCCATTCCCATAGCTCCGGTACCCACTCCTACACCTATAGGAAACCTTAATAGACATAAGCCTCCTTCTTTATTTCCTACAGATGTAAATATCTCTGATACATATGTGAAAAGTCTAGATTCACAGGTCAAAATTCTAGCCTATTATAAGCCCCTTTCTTGCATTGCAGTTGATGTGGAGGCCAACTTGCTGATCAAAAGGTCAAAGGTAAAGAACAAAGAAAAGGAGTAGCTTAAGTCATCAAAGTCTAAACTGGACATTTTGGCCAGTGCCATGGAAGAGATGATGTAGCAAATTAGTAGGAAAGATGAGCTTGTTGTCCAAAGACATCATGTTCCATTGATTTTAGAGAAAGAAAAGGTCATAGTTCCCAAATATTTTGCAGCTCACCCTTGGTACCATGGTTTGGATAATTATTCTTTCATGTATTCAATTCACAATACAGTCAAAGATGAAGTTCCAACTCATCTTCTTGAAGATCCATCAGCTGATATGATGTGCATGTTTTGATGACTTTTCTTACTGGCATAATCTACCCAAGTGTGATCAGTATGATGATGATCATGAGGATGAAATAGATGTTGGCTATTCAAAGAAACCAGTAGCATGTCGTTGGCAGGAAGAAGATCAATTACATCTTAGATATGGAAATCATCCTCTGCCCAACAATCATGACAACGATGAGGAAAATGCAGAAAATTTCAGAGTAAGGGAAAAATCTTTTCCCTTTTGTTTCTCATCTTTTCAATTTCTGAAAAGAAACTCTAGGGAAGTTGTAAATAGTGAAGACAAAAAAAATTCTGATGAGTTATTAAAGGACATCATTGTTGACATGGGACCTGTTTTAGACCCAAAATCACAGTCAATAATTTCCCTTGATTTTCAAAGTCCATATGGAAGTCTAGAGCTCGAAACGAGATTTGAAACAATGGAATGTAATTATGTCCCATTAGATTATAATTCATTTCAAATTTTGAAGGAGACTCTTGAACAAGTGTTGAAGGATAAATGCATAAAAAGTCAGAAAATTTCATTTGAATCAATGCAACAGTCTTGTCAGTCTTTTAAGGATCCAATAGATGATCGATTGGATGACTTGTGTGGTCAAAATCATTCTTCATTCACTAGTCATGAGATGAAAATATGTTATGATATTGACATGATCAGGCAGTCAGTTACAAGGGTGTGTTTAGTAGAAGCATCATTTCAGAACCCATCAGAAAAGTTGCAGTCATGTCTGGAAGTGAAGGAAGATGAAAATAGCACAACTATAGCATCAAATCATGAAGTTGAGTTGGTTAAATTTGAATATCCACTAATAGGTCAAGTTTATCTTGATCCGGTGGCTATTTATATGGAGAAATTGTTCATCACATAGCCACTATGCATTTCCAGTTTTTCTATTATGTATCATGATTATCAAGCCCCTTGTGATGAAGATCATGATGGAAAGGATTTCATGATGCCTACGCAAGTTCTATTTCTAATATCGATTTAAAACATTGAAAGAGAAGATGGATTTTAAAAAACCGAAAGAATTTTTTGTTTAGAATGGGACAAAGAAACAAAACCTTTCCCAATTTGTCCACAAGTTCCATGAGAAGGGATAATCGAAGCCATTTTCGAGCCCCATTTTTCTAGATTTTCATTTTTTTGTTGCAGTCCTGATTTTGTGGGAGCAGTTTCGGTGATCTGGAGGTGAATTTGGTGAAACCGAAGGATTTTTTTGTCCAGAACAGGCCCATATACAATTAAATCCTTCCTTTCTTTCCCAGGTGTCAGAGTTGAAGAGAAACATGTCTCTGAGTTGACCCCTTTTTTGCATAAATTTGGCTTGTTTTTCATGGCGGATAGTTCAATATTTTTAGGGATGTTTTCTATTTTTGGCCAAGATTGCCCAGCTATCAAAGAAGGAATTTGAAATTGACATTGTTGATAAGGTTTTGGCCCCTTAAGATAGGATCTGATCCTGTTTTTGTGGAAAATGTTTGATCTTGTACTATTTTTAGTATTTCTGTTCATGTTTAATAGGATCTTAGTTTTTTATGTAGAGGCTAGAAAGCCTATGCTTTCAAGCTTTAAAGGCGTTAGACTGGCAGGGAGATGGCATGGATATATTCCTGTACACTGTTAAAAGTTTTCAAGCCTGTAAATGACTTTTATGAATGAATACAGAGGCACTATATTTCCAAATTCCTGTGCCATTTTCTGTGGCGAAGTTTTCTCTGGTGTAAAATGTTATTTCTTTGTTTTTCATATTGTTTTTTCTATTCTTATTTTTTATTATGCTCAGGATTTGTCATGGACACCCTGATCTAGCTTAAAGATAATGTTTATGTTTTCTTCTGAAGATTGAATGCAGAATTTAGATAAGCTTTGCTCTGCATTTGGAATGACCCCTAATCTTTTCCTCTCTCCACCTCACAAATTATAAGAATCCACTGATATGACTGTCCTTCCTAGATACATATGTCTCTGTTATTTATTCATTTAATTGTATTTTGTCTTTGACTCCATTTTTCCCAATGACCCTTTGTTGTCTCAAACAAAAACTTAAAAAAAAATCATGTTCTAGCATAGCTAGCCTAATATATTATGTCAAACAAACCTAAATTTGATAGAGAGATCCCTCTCTAAGTCATCAAGGGATAGATCCTTGACTCAAAGTGGTTTTGATGTTGCTTCTGTGACTACCTCTATAGCCTTGGGAAAATTACAAAGTGTTAACACAGTCATTGACTCCAATGCCTGAGGACATACATTTCTTGATTGGCCTCTCAAGGAGAGGGGAACCAGTCAACCTGCGTACATTCCCCCCTAGGTCCTTCAAGATCTTCGACTACATCGAGATGCATTGTGAGGTCATCACTAAGAATGTATGTTCTCAAGTGCCCATCCACAAGATCACCATCCTGTCACTGAAGGTGGTTGTTTTTATTATTGGGTATATCACTGGATCCACAACCCTACACCAGGCTTCTCGGGCGCACATCTATTGTGCAATGCAATGCCTAGATGCACAAATATTTGACTAGAGCATGGCCATGCTTGACTTCATGAATAGGTAGCTCATAGAGTGTCGAGAGCGTAGCAACAAGAACTTCATTTTCAATACCATTTTGTGCTCATTCTTCTTTGAGAGGGTGCCCAGTATAAGTTCGACAGAGACGGTATGGGGGCATGTGGCCTCCTTCCCAATGGTATGTATATGGGAAACGTTGTTTCCATGACAAGGGGGGGGAAGGAACATAGAGGCCTTTGATGAAAATTTCTTTGATTCTTGGGCACAACAGATTCCAGTGATATAGGATTACCCCTACGCTGGAATCAACTTTTCTAGAGATCCAAACATGCCCGTACCTTATAGAGAGGAGCGAGGAGAAATAGGTACATGAATTTAAAGTTATTTAATTTTTAGTTTCTTTTTTATATATCATTATTTTATATGCATCAAAGTATTGACAACTTTGTATCTGTTATGTACATATGTGCGACTAATTCACCTGACAGACTTCTCGAGGACTAGGAGACATCCTTGACCAGAGGCAGTAGCAACAACAGTTGGTAGAATAGCATCCACAAGGGGACCTCTTGCCGGAGAGGCTGAGAGAGTTTTGAGATGATTGGAGCAGAACCTCATCGCGATCACTCATGCATTTCCCATGGTCGAGATTAAGGATCTCCCACCATCCATGCAACCTCATGTAGTTGGGGTGCCATGGACTTGGGTCCAACTCTTTCAGCATTTCTCAAACATTGTCTTTCACTACAGAAGGGATAATAGGCTCCGATATTAGATAGGATGGACTTATTATGTGTCGAGGGAACCCTTTATGTATATAGTTTTAGGGAATAAGCCCTGTGACGTATACCAGATTATTATTTTAGAGGTGTTCGTGCCCACCTATGTACTTTGATACTTATATATATATATATATCTTTTATGTCTTCCGGACCACATTTATTTTCAAATGTATGTACATGTGTATGTGTGTGCTTCTTTTTATGTGTGTGCAACATGCTAATCTAATACATGATTAGCTAAAGTATCTTTTATTTGATTTAATATCCTAGGAACATGGATATGCATAATGTAAGGAATGAAACGTTCTAAGAGACATACCCTAAGGAAGCGTCAGTGTAAATTAGGATCATAAACACGATAAAACCCATTTAACTGAGACACAACCAACTAAGCATCTAGGTATACCCGGAGGTGAGAAATGCCATGAGACAAAGCATCACAAAGAAACTCTATCACTCTATTGTACTCGATGACATTGTTTGTGGAATCAAATAGGAAGATATCTCTGGAATATGGAAACTAGCCTTGAGGTGTGAAAATCACCTATTGGCACAAGGGCAGACCCAAGGTTCAACGCTACAAAAACGCACCAACAAAACCCTAACTATCGGCCCTTTCGGCAACACCTGTGAAGTAGATGAAGTCTCATCTGAGGTAGAGGTAGGGGTGGTTGCAGCACTCAAGTGTCTACAACCTTAGCTGGGACATAGATCTATGATTATAATACTTAACAGAGCACTTAGCATCAATATTTCATCAATATTTAACTAATAACTACTGCGTAGATAAAACAAAGCATCACATCATTCACTCAAATCTGATGTATTTGAGTACTTTACATAGGGAAATAGATCTGATATAATAGATCAAGCACTAAGCATATTCATACAGATCAGATCTAACATTCTCACACATTATTAGCACTAAGCATAAGCATATCTATTTCTATCAAAGCACTTAGCAAGAGAAGTATAAACACATCAAGAGAAGCACAAAGTAGAGCAACACAGTGTTTATGTGGTTCACCCCCTCCCTAGGGCTATGTTCACCAACTCTTTTTCTTTATTGTCTTCATTCAATCAGTTACAAGCATAGAGACTCAAAACCCTACTTCACCAAGGACAGGAGATCGATGCACCTCACTAGATTTCCCTTCCTTGTGTTACAACATAAAGCACTTCACACCCTGTTACAATATATTTTACCTAGCTCTGCAAGTCTCTCACAGTATGCACAGAGAATCTTCAAACCAAACTTTCACTTAGCACTTAGCTGGCATCACATAGATGCTTACACATATACGCCTCTACCTTACATTTCCTAGACATTTATTTATACTTTAAAAAATAGGCCTAAGCTTGGGTAAACCCATGGGCCGTGTTAACACTCTGTAAATTCCCAAAGGTTGTCATACAAGAAGAAATTTACTAGAGGTAACTTTATCCAACCATTTCAAAACTAGAATATATCCCTACCAGTTTCAGAGAGGGATCTCTCTGTATGATTTAACTATGTTTTAACTTTGAGATATTAGGATAGTTAAACTAAATAAGATTGAGTGGTTTGTTTTGTTTTTGTTAAGTTATCTGAAAAGGTTTTGCACCTCCGTTGGGCTATGGGGTCTACATTATAAAGATAGAAATCTAAACATAAATTAAACGATTCTTTTCATAGGGAAAGATAATGAATTCATTGGATTCTTTAGCGGTAAAGTGATGAATAGTAGAAAAGATGAGAAATATCAATTAAAGTAAAGAAGCATTTAATAATTTCTTCATTGTAGTATCAAAAAGATAAACATTTAGATCTTTCAAAGCCAAAAACAAGGTATACAAAGATTAAATCCTGCAACATATGATACTTTTTAAAGATTTAGATTAGAAAAAAATATGACAATTGAGAGGGAAAAACATTCAACATAGAAAGGAAAACATCACCAATGAATAACAAGCAAGAATCCTTTGAAACGTCTCTTTGTATTACTAGAAGATCTCTTGATAAAAATTATAGTCTTTCTAGCTTACATGGCGTAAATATCAACCCTCGGTACTTCAAAGTTTGAAGTATTTATAATAAAAAATCACATATGATCCTATCATTAAAGATTAGGACATGGCAGTTCTAAATTTAGCTAACTAACTCAACAAGATACAAAAACTCAGGAAATGTTTGATGATGTGTTGAAACTTCATGTTGATTTCTGGGGTAAACCGTTGGTGAGTCCTCTGCACGACCTCTTTTGACTGGATAGTTGACTAGTCTTGGACACCTCATCTCCTACTCAATCAAATTGCATAACTCTTCCCATCGAAGGTTACTGGGAACACTAACTTTGAGCAATCTTCGGTACACTTCATCCATCTCCGTATACTTGGAAAAATTTGGCTTAATGATGAAAATGTACTAGATCTCGTGTTGTATGATGATGTCTGACTAGAAAGGTTCTCAGAATGCCTTGCCTGTGATACTTCCCTATATTCCCGAGAATTTCAAACTATATTTAGCCATGGTGGCTAGTTTCTTTTTATAATTAGAAAGTGTCATTAACTTGTCATTTATGACCCTTAAGCCAGGGAGGCCTTTCTTCTGTAGAGATTCAATTTTACTGAAAAATATTTGCACTCATATGTCCATAGCCTATACCTTTTCTTCCAGTTGCAACATCAATCCTCTTTTGGTCAGGACCCTCTTGACCTCAAGGATGGTTTTTTTCCTGTCTTCGTTTTTCAAATCCTCTAACTCTTCTCTGGTTTTTGAGTTTAGGAATTTAATGATCTCAGTGGCTTCTGCGGGAATCTCTCCCAATTCTCCTCTTATATTCTCAATCGCCTGCTTGCTTCTTTGCACCAGTTCATTCTGATCGAACATGATTTTTACCATAGGCCATATTTCATTTATATATTTGGTGATATCCATCTAGACATTTTCGTTGACCTCAACATGTGTTTTTCCTGCCACTGTTTGCTTTTGAAGTTGTTGCAATTCTTGTTTGAGCTTTTCTGATGTATGTTTCTCCTTAGAGTAGCTGGTTTGGTAAGAAGACTTGAGTGCCTGAAGGTTCTCAACCTCATTTTTAATTCTGCTAATCTCTGTCTCTTGCAAATTCATCTCTTCCATGGATTTTGTCAGTTCCATTGTCTTTTCCAAAGCTGTCGGTGGAGTTGCTGAGGGAATTTCTACTATAGATGTTGTGCTTACTCTTGTGAGTGGAACTTCACTCAATGGAATGACCTCCATAGGCTTTGATTGTTCCTTCTCCTTTAATAACCTTTCCAATTATTCTTCCATCTCTTTCAACTGTGCATTCTTCTCCATGATCAACTTGAGCATCTCATCCTTTTTCCCTTCTGTCTCAGCTATCTCCTTTTCTTGTGCATCTTCTATTGGTGGTAGTTTCAACTGTTTCCTCAGAGAGGCTATATAAACATTTTTCTTTTTAAGCATCTCCTCAACTTCTTTAACATTTGAGGGGTCATACCTGATCTTGAATACCAATTCTTCCAATGTCTTAATTTTTTTATCCTTTGCAAAGGATGATATTGTTTCTAATTTGAGTTGTGTCTGGACATTGCTCATAGATACTTGTAATTTAGTGGCCACAGTCGAAGTGTTTTCCAACGTGGGGAAAATCGTTTCCCCAGTTTTCCTGTGCAGATCCATTTGATCAGCAGGATGCACATCCCTAGTATGAAACTCGAATGTTTCCCTTTTGTAATCAGTGATCATTTTCGGATATGGCACCTGTTCTTGCAGAAATTCCATGTGCATTCTACCCTTCTTTGTATCAAATGCAGAAAACAATATGTGTTGTGTCGTTGAAGTCTGTTTCCAAAATTGAGCATATGTATTTTTGGTTGGCATCTAATTTTTCTTTTTGATCAGGTCATACTTCTCAAAGATACTCAATTTTGGTCCTACTTTACTCGGCTGGTTGACTAGTGGAGTACTCGTGGGATTCTTAGGAAAAACTGTAGACATGATCTTCTTGTTTCTTGTTATAAGAAGTGACTGGTCATATTTCATGGTTTCAATGGATTGGATTCCCTTTTCACCAGTCGTGTCAGGTGTGTGGCTGGCTTTTGGCCTTTTGGTTTGTAATTGGAAATCTTCAACCGAGACTTCTGTGACAGAAGGTGAAGTATCCTTCCTCAATATTTTCTCTTTGGGAACCTGTGGTGTAGTCATCTGTGAGATGATGACCAAAGGGTCCTGCTCTTCTATCTCGACCAGAGTGTTCGGCTCCCATTCTATTTCATTCACGAACTGCTCTATCTCAATCTTGGGTGTATGAACATATGGGACATTTTTGTTTTTAATCATCATATCAGAAATTATCTCACACGGATCATAGTGACAAATGAAACTAACAAAAAACTTCATTTATTTCAACAGTCTGTCTGCTTCCTCCCCGACGCCTCAGCTATTGCAGATGAAAGACCCTATTTTTCCTTTAATTCTGAGCTGTTGTTTCTTTTTCATAGACAAAAAATGCATGTCATCTGAGTTAATCATTTTCCTTATATATTCCAGGAAAAATATCCTCACAGGTAGATACTTGGGCAGTTTGTATGGAGCTAACTGACATCCATACACTCTGATCTCGATGTGATTTTGGTAAAGATACCAATCTCAAGTTTTTTCCAGGTCCAAGAGGTGTAAGATCCTCTGAATCTCCTCATTTATCCTTGGTTTAGGTCTAACACTGAGCATGCTCACCACTAGATGGTAGAACTGCTTGATAAACTATTTGAAGCTGAATTTTGTAGAATTTTGTCTGAGCAACGAATTCCAAGTTGTTACCTCTTGTGGCCTCCCATCCTTGTCCATCTTCTTCATTGAAAAGGAGAATCTATCTGCCTGAAAGGAAGTGAACATGTAGGCCAATATTGAGGAATACTAGAACATGCCCTCTGTGGAGAAATTCAAAAATTGTTCATGAATAATGTTCACCAAGAAAGTGTTGCAATGGAACTGAGTGGTAGGTCTTTCTTCCACGGAGAAAATTGACAAGAAACCCAATATGGGTTTGTCCACCCATTGGTCAGAAAAATACCAAAGCAGTGCACAGAGTGATGAGATGACTCGGTTTCCCTTTATTGAGAATAGGGAAGAAGGGTACGAGGGATTTGTCTTGGGGAATTGAGTTGTCTGAGGGAGGAAAATCTCAAAAATCTGGGCTCTTTGAGGGAAATATAACTTTTGGTAAAGCTATGTGATGACTTCAAGATTGAAAGAGGAGGTAGATTCAGCTTTGGGTATTTGCATTATCTGATTGATGGCTTCTGGTGTAATGAAGAATAGAGTCTCTCCTGATGAAGATACTATGGCTCTCTGGTTAGGGAGTTAATGAGCATGGAATTTGAGGGAAAATGTAGGGAAATGGTGGACCTAGGGGAAAGGATACAGAGGAAGGTTGGACTCCCAGAGGCCAATTTCATCACTTTGATCTAAGAAAACCTCTTTGAGGCATGACTGCAAATACGCGAAGTCGAATTCGCACCTGGTGTCTGTGATTAAATGATCCTTGTCGGCCAAATGGATCTTGTCAAGGTCAACAGGAGGCAGGAGGAAAGGATTTTCCTCGGCTTCTAGTTTCTTTTATTTTGTCACCATCACTGTGAAAATACTTGCAAGTCAAACAAACGTTAGTGGGGATGACTGTGGTTTTGGACAGTTAACTGAAAACGAAGAGAAAATGGGGAAAAATATGCTCTGGTGTGATGGGAAAAATATTCTCTGGTGAGACGACACAGTAAGCAAAGAGACAATGAAGGGAAAAGGTAGTTTTGAGCAAACAGATACCCATTGGGCACAGAAGACAGGTCATCAGGGTAACAGATAAGTTAGCCAGTAATAAATTGCCAATGGGTCCTTTGGAGCTTGAGATGGCAGGTAACAATGAATGACGAATACAACTGGGTGACATGGCAGGTGTTGATTGGGAGGTAACCATGGTGAAGGGACTTGTAACTGTTGAATAAGGGGAATGTACTGACAGAGTTATGAGACGTGACCCTTGGGGAAAAGGTGGAAAATGATGTCATGGGATGACGGTTGTATGTCAGAAAATGGTAATAAGTGGGAGTCTAGACCAATGGATTCCTACCACATAGAGAAGGGGGCTCACCAGAAAATCATTCCATTATAGGACACCCCCCATCGTTAAAAGAAGACCAGTCGAGGGGGTCCAAAAAACACCATCAGTCATCCATCGGTGCGCCTGTCGCTGGACTGTAGATCTGAGCACAACGTTTAAAAAATATTCCAGAACCCCCCCCCCCCCTCCC
>CBVK0100604280.1:0-12000 GCA_900067695.1 Picea abies | reverse complement strand
ATTATGTGGATTCACCCAAGCTTTCTCTATTTTTATCACCATGGGGGTTAGACATCAAACCTTTAAAACATCAAAGATATGGTTCAATATCGATCATCATTCCTATTTTATTGAAATAAAGCAAACTACCCTATGCTCTAACCTAATTTCCTATGACATTTAGCCTAGATTAAACTGTTGGACTAAGAAATTACTCTATCCTAGGTTTATTTAACCAAGAATAGGTAGTTTGATCAAATTTATTCACTAGCTAACCTAATTCATTTTGCTAAGATTAAACAATTTAGCCAAGATTATTCACTACTCCTATCAACATCTATTTAAAAGGAATTGGCCATGTTTAAACTGTATGGACCAAGTCATTGTTATTTCATGGGGATTTATCCAATTTCTTTTATGCCCTCTTGTATTCATTTTCTTTCTTTTCTTTTCTTTTTCTTTTTCTTTTCTTTCTTTTCTTTTTCTTTTTCCTCAAATCATTTTCATAATGAAAAATCATTTGGCAACCAAAACAATAAAAGGATAAAAATTTTCAGTCACTGGTTGATCCTATAAATTATAGGGTTATAAAAACGACTCCACCTAGGGATGGTACTCTCCTTGTGAAGTGCCAAGAATCTTTTTTTATGATGTTCTAAAAAACTTTCTCCACATTTGCCTTTGTTGCATGATTTGTTTTATTTTTGAAAATTTGATGACAATGTTCAGTGTCTTAGGGCCTTCTTCGTGGACTTCAACCATCTGATCCAATTTATTCATTCAAAACTTGTAAGAAAAATGAAATGATTTGTACAATGGAAAGGTGTGACTGAAAGGTCCCTACTAAGGAGGTGAATAGTGCTTCAGCATTCTGCCATTCACAGGTCCTCCTGGTAGATTGGTCCCATTGCTTTTATTGAGCAAGAAAGTAGTATTCCCTCTGAATGCATGAATTATGTAAGATCCCTTCCATAGGCTGTCAAATTTTCCATGCTTCCCCTTATCTTTATTTCAGGCATCCCATCTCAGAACCAGGTCACCTAGATCAAAGTCATCCTCTTTATTTATTTTATCAAAGATCTTTTTAATGCTCTCCTAGACAACCTGAGTTTTGTTGTATACTTCTTCTCTATACTACTGCAAGTGAATCATATGGTTTATCCTTCTTTGGGATTTGTTCATCTTGGCTTGCATCTCTTGCAACAATTTCATGACAGGAACCCCTAAGGAGGTAGGAAAAACTACTTCAATGCCATAGACCAACTGATATGGAGACATACTAATTGACCTCTTTGTGGTCAGTCTGTCGGCCCACAGTGCGAATACCATCTTGTTATGCCATGAATTTTTGTTTTCTTGCAACGTCTTCTTAAAAATGTCCACCAGGGTTTTATTGGATGACTCTGCCAACCCATTTCCCTGAGGGTAATAAGTTGTGGAATGTCCCAAACCAATATGATACTGGTTTCAAAAATCTATGAGCTTCTTAGATCATAAAGCAGCTACATTGTCAGTTATAATCTTTCTAGGACACCCAAAACGAGACAAGATATTGTTTTCTAGAAACTTAATAATGACAGAATCAGTAGCTTGCCTACTTGGAACAGCTTCGATCCATTTTATGAAATAGTCCGTAGTAGTAAGAATCCACCTATGTTATCCTAAAGAGGGAGGATGTATTTCTCCGATAAAGTCTAATCCCCATTGTTGGAAAGGATCTTCAATAGATATTGGTTTCAGGGGCAAAGGGAGAAGCTTATTTTTTCCCTCGAACACTTGACATTTATGACATGAAGTCACCTTCTGATGCACATCAGTAAATAGTGTAGGCTAATAGAACCCATCTCTGAGGATTTTATTAGTTGTGATCTTCTAAATCAAGCGACCACCACAGTCTCCTACATGAAAATCCTACAATACTTTGTCATCTTCATCCTTTAATAGACAATTCAATAAAATACCTCCACGATCCTTCCAATAAACATTTCCTTCTAGAATTAAAAATTTTAATGCTTTCAATTTCAAAAACCTATCTTTAGTTTTGGTCAGACCAGGGGGAGCTTGTAGGTTATGCAAAACAATTATTAGGTCTGTGTACCATGGAGAGTTCAGAAATACCTCTTTCATGCTTGGAGTTGCCTGCTCTCCCTGTTCATCTACAACAACTAAGAAATTAATATCAAGAGCATGGAAATTGGATTCAACCATTAACTTTGCTAGACCTTGACCTTTAATCAATTTAATAGGATTAATCTCTATGTCATACTCCAGAATGATAGAAATCCATTTTCCTCTTCTACCATCTGGATTGTCCTGGGTTAAAATGTCCTTGACTACTGCATTCAGAACGTATGCAATGGTGTGGGAATAGAGAATATATACTCTAAATTCCTTTATGGATTTTACCAGGGAAAAATCTTGTTTCTCAATTATTTTATAATTCAAAGTAGAATCTCTTAAAGATTTACTAAAAAAGGCTATGGGTTGTTCATAGCCTTTGTTGTTTTTCTGTAGTAATACTGCCACAATGGTATGTTCAGAAGTGAAAGAAAAAAGATAAAAATCCTTGGTGAAGTCAGGACTAATCAAGACTGGAGCCTATGTGAGTGCATGTTTAACTTGTTCAAAAGATTTCTTGGATTCAGAGTCCCATTTTATTTTTGTGTCCTTTTTTAACATGTTGGTAATGTTCCTGAGAAGCTCGGCCAGGTTAGGTATGAATATTCTCAGAAAGTTTATTTTTCCAATAAAGATTGTAACTCTTTGATATTCCTTGGGTGTTCTAGTTTCTGAATGGATTCTATTCTACTGGGGTCTATCTTAATTCCATCCTTATATATTATGTGCCTCAATAGCTTACCTTCCTCTAATCTGAAAAGGTTTTTCTTAGGGTTTAGAGAAATCCCAAATTTTCTACATTTCTCAAACACTCGTCTGAGATGTCGTAAGTGCCCGTCATCGGATTGGGAATAAACAGTTACGTCGTCCAGATAAATGACAATAAATCTTCCAATTTATTCCACAAAAGAGATGTCCATAGCTCTTTGGAAAGCGACCCCAACGTTCATCAATCTGAAAGGCATTTTAACGTACATGAAGGTGCCCCAAGGGGTTGTGAAAGTTGTTTTCTCTTGGTCATCTGGGTGAATGAGAACCTGGTTATAGCCTGAGAAACCATCTAGTAAGGAGATTTGGATGGATCCAACTACATTTTGTAATATGTGGTCCATTTTTGGCAATGGGTAGTTTTCTTTTAGGGAAACCCTGTTCAGGTTTCGGAAATCAATGCAAAGTCTGATTTCTCCAGTTTTCTTTCGGGTTGGGACTAGATTTGAAACCCATTTGGAAAATCATAAGGGGACTATGATTTTAGCATCATACATATTTTTAATTTATTTTTCTATCTAGGGGGGGGTAACTTAGGATTGATTCTCCTAAGTATCTGTCTGAAAGGTTTTTGATCTTATTTTATCGGGATCCTATGTTGTATGATGCTCGTGTCATAAGATTTTAAATCTTCATATCCCCAAGCAAACACATCCGCATATTCCTTGAAAAGTTCAATGTATTTGAGTTTCTTCTTAGGAGGTAAGGATTTGGAAAGTTTTACTATTATAGGTTTCTCTTATGTCCCTATGTTAACGTCTTCAACCTCTTTCCCACTGGCTTCAATTTTAGGTTTCTTAGCTACATCATTAAAATCAAATAAGTCTTCTAACAGAACTAAACCCCTAGGTAAAACATTACTATTTAAATGCAAAACGTCATAATCTATCTCATCTTCACCTAATTCTCCTGAATCTATTTTATTTACACTATTATTTCCAAAACCAAATTTATTTACATTTTCATAATCGTTTTCTAAGTCTATGTTTGTACACTCGAAATCATTTTTACATTGTAGAAAATCTTCAATTTGATCATCGTTCCCAAATACCTGCTAGTATATGATGTTGTCTGGGCCAATAGGTCTACACTTCACCTCCATCGTGTATGGGTGAGTGGAACGAAAATGTATCTTACATGTAGCTACTGACGTAGCTAAACCATCTGCTAAAATGTTATGTCCCCTAGGCATCACCTACAAATCAACTTCAGTGAAACATTGAAGGGCGTCTAAAACAACATTTCTATAAGCTCTAAGCCTGGGATGTTTTGTTGCATACTCACCTTTAATTTGTTTGATAATTAATTCAGAATCACCTCTTACCATGATTTGTTTGGCACCAACCTTCTTTAGTAGTTTTAGGCCGAGCATCAAGGCTTCGTACTCGACTATGTTGTTAGTGCATTGAAAATTCATTTTGTAAGAATGGTTTTCCGAATACTTAGATTTATTATTGTAGAACCAAACTCCTGCTCCAACTCCTTCTTTTCTTATAGCTCCATTGAAGTCCATGCTCCAGAAATCTGCTAGCAATTCCTCACTTATTACAAGTTTCTTCCCTTTTGCCTCAGTGATTTCTTGGTCTTTGTTCGGGTCAAATGTATCTTCTTCTAGTTGAGTAATTTGTTCTCCTATATCATTGTCATTATACAAGATGAAGGAATCTAGATCAGAGTGAGAGGAGTAGAGAGGATATTTATGTGTCTTTTCTTGGTTGCTGACCATATATTTCATCAACGTCTCTCTGTATAGTCTTCTCTGTTGTCCGAATATTGGGATGGTGGCATATCACATATCCAACTGCAAAGTGCCTTTCAACTTGACCCCCCAAGACCTGGATAGCAACATACCATATTTCGGGGGAATGTCTACGACTACCACATCCATAAACATGCATTTTGTTCGAATCTGAACTAGGGTGATACACAAGTCATTGATCAACCCGTTACATCTGACTTTGCTGGAGTCAAAAGAGTGCAAATCCTTGTAATTTCTGGTCACCTCAAGTCCCAGTTTTTCCATCACTGCATTAGGCATCAGGTTATGGGAAGCACCCGAATATAACATAGCATTGTGCAGAATCAGGTCGTGTATATTAAGGATGATATAAAAAGGAGCGATAACACCAGTGTTAGTCTAACTATCAACTTTAGGGCTAAACATGAGTTCAGGTTTGTCATCGGTAAGATTTACCATGTCTGAATGATTCATCGATCGAACGATTAAGACCTTTGTGCCTATATCAGGCTCAATGCTTAGTGCTTTGATCTCCTGCAACTAGTAAGCATCCTTACTCATCAACTCAGAAAGGGGAATGGAAATTTTCACTTTGGCTAATTCCCCTGTGAGGTTGAAAGGAGTAGGTTCTTTTCTTTAGCTCAGCAATTCTGATATGTCCACCATAGTTTTCTAAGCAGAAGTACTTGGTCGATTGGTTGATGAAACCTCAGTTTGTGTTGATCTTTGTAAAATGGTAGGGCTTCTTTTTGATGGAGTTTCAACATTACCTTTCTCGGGGATATTTTTGGTAGAAGGCTCAGGAGATTTCTTGGTTTCGACTGTTTTCTTTGTTTCGATTGCCTTTTTTGGGGAATTTTCATCTGTCTTTTTACTTCACAGATTGTACTACCTATGTACCTCCATAATGGCATTTTCAAATGCCTGTTGTTCTATCTCTTCGGCTTCCTCACTCACCTCTATTTGAGAAATAAGGAAAAGTTCTTTCTCTTCCTAAGTAAGGAAAATGGCTTCATTATCTTGAATGCCCATGAGGTTTATGTGTGTGTCTTCTAATTCTTCAATTACCTCATCACCCTCATTGGCATAATTTTCCTGTAGGGATGGTATGATCTGTTGATCAGGACCCCTCTATTCTCTTTGATCCCTAGGATCTATCTTCCTGATTTGAGGAGGATTTCCTCCGAAGTTGGGATTCTGAATTTGTGGAGCAGGTTGGTTTTCTCTAGGAGGATTTATTTCAGTTACGGTAAGTCTCTCCATCATTCTCTCCACTTATTTAGCTAAGGAATATAGTTTGGCATCAGAAGAAGATGTGGAAGGTTCCTCTTTAATCGTGACTCTCCTCTCCATCCTCTGTCATGCTCTTTTAGCCAACAGGTTGGCCTCTACACTTATCGTGCTTTTCTTCATGTCCTCCAGAGTGGTGGAGTTTCTTTCCCTTAATTGATATGACATATCAACATTGAAACCATCAGGGAATTTTATCAGTGCCAAACCTTCTGGGGGTTTAATATCGGTTGGAATCATGTTGTACATATTTTTGAAGCGGGTGCAGTAGTCTTGTACTGTATCTCCTTGATTCCTTATGATGTTTTTGTATTCTGACAAGATATGGAGAGGATTTTTCTTTACCTCCCATCTGTCCAGAAAACTTCTTTGAAACATTGTAAGGTCAACCACTGAAGCATCACGTAAACCTTTGTACCATTTCTTATTGTCTCCAGTCAGAATCTGTGCAAAAAGTCTCATTTGAACATCAGCTTCATCCACTTCCTGCAAGTCAAAATAGCCATTCATTTTATCAACGTGTTGTTGTGTGTTCAAGGTCCCTATACCATCAAACTATGGGAGTCTCATTTGATATTCCTAGGGCATGTCATGTAAAGGTGCAACCAACACCAAAGGAGCATATATGGACACCATGATAGGTGGAGGGTGTGGGACAATAACTTGAATGAGAGATGGGACGGTGGCAGGAAAAAAGGAGGATGAGGGACTAGCTTTCACAGAGTGAGAGATTTGAGGTTTTGTAGTGGGAGATAGTACTTTAGGGGTCCAGGGTTGCAGGATGGCTAGATCTAAAATGGTTTTAGTGACAAAGCTATCATATTTCATTCTAAACAGACTTTGTTCAAAGTTGTGTCAAAGTCAAGATATTGAAGGGCAATAAGTTCCTATGGAAGAGAAAGGGACCTGTGAAGGGGACTATGATGCCCTGAACCATATGCAAAGGTCTTCTTTCTAAGTAACTATTCTGGATTATTAGTCACTATCACAGCTTCTGCGTATGGGTGGGATCGAGTGTAAACTCTTTTAGGAGCTAGATTTTTTTATTTTTATATATTTTTTATTTTTGTGAATCTAAAATTACTATGTAAAAGCATTTAACAACCTCTAAACATTACTTCTTTCTCATATTTATAATTTGTTCAGAAACAAAGTTTGCACTTAGGGAAAAAGAAAATGTGGGGTTGAGTGTTTGTTTAGTTCCCCAGTATGGTCGCCACTATGTTAACGCTCTGTAAATTCCTAGAGCTTGTCAGAGAAGAAGAAATTTACTAGAGATAAATTTATCCAACCACTTCAAAAATGGAATCTAGCCCTACCATTTTCAGAGAGGGATCTCTCTGTATGATTTACCTATATTTTAACTTTGTGATATTAGGCTAGTTAAAAAAAATAAGATTGAGTAGTTTGTTTTGTTTTTGTTAAGTTGGATGAAACGTTTTCGCGCCTCTGTTGGGCTATGGGGTCTGTATTATAAAGATAGAAATATAAACAGAAATTAAAAGATTCTTTTCATAGGGAAAGATAATGCATTCATTAGGTTATTTAGCAGTAAAGTGATGAATAGCAGAAAATATGAGAAATATCAATTAAAGTAAAGAAGCATTTAAGAATTTCTTCATTGTAATATCAGAAAGATAAACATTTAGATCTTTCAAAGATGGAAATAGGTTATACAAAGATAAATCCTGCAATATACGCTACTTTTTAAAGATTTAGATTAGAAAACAATATGACAACTGAGGGGGGAAAACATTCAACATAGAAAGGAAAAAATCACCAATAAATAACATGTGAGAATCCTGTGAACCGTCTCTTTGCATTACTGAAAGATCTCTTGATAAAAATTACAGTCTTTCTAGATTACAGGGCATAAAGATCAACCCTCAGTACTTCAAAGTTTGAAGTATTTATAATAAAAAATTACATACAATCCTGCCATTAAAGATCAGTATGTGGAAGTTCTAAATTTAGCTAACTAACTCAACCAGATACAAAAACTCAAGAACTGTTTGATGATGTGTTGAAACTTCATGCTGATTTTTGGGGTAAATCATTGGTGAGTCCTCTGAAAGACCTCATATGACTGGATAGTTGACTGGGCTTGGACACCTCATCTCCTATTCAATCAAATTGCATAACTCTTCCCATCGAAGGTTACTGGGAATGCTGACTTTGAGCAATCTTCGGTATACTTCGTCCATCTCTATATATTTGGAAAAAGTTGGCATAATGATGAAAATGTACTGGATCTCGTGTTGTATGCTAATGCTTGACTGGAAATATTCTAAGAATGTCTTGCCTGTGATACTGCCCTATATTCCTGAGAATTTCAAACTATATTTAGCCACGCTGGCTAGTTTCTTTTTATAATCATACATTGCCATTAACTTGTCATTTATGACCCTTAATCCAGGGAGACCTTTCTTCTGCAGAGCTTCAATTTTATTGAAAAATCTTTGCACTACTATGTCCATAGACTAGACCTTTTCCTCCAGTTGCAGCATCAATCCTCTTTTGGTCAGGACCCTCTTGACCTAGAGGATGGTTTCTATCCTGTCTTCAATTTTCAAATCCACTAACTCTTCTCTAGTTTTTGAGTTCAGGAATTTAATGATCTCAGTGGCTTCTATGGGCATCTCTCCCAATTCTCCTCTTGTCTTCTCAATTGCTTTCTTGCTTCTTTGCACCAGTTCATTCTGCTCGAACATGATTTGTACCATAGGCCATATTTAATTTATGGATTTGGTGATATCCATCCAGACATTTTCCTTGACCTCAATAAGTGTTTTTTCTACCACTGTTTTCTTTTGAAGCTATTGCAATTCCTATTTGAGCTTGTCTAATGTTTGTTTCTCCTTAGAGTAGTTGGCTTGGTAATAATACTTGAGTTCCTAAAGGTTCTCAACCTCCTTTTTAAGTCTGCTAATCTCTGTCTATTGCAAATTCATGTCTTCCATGGATTTTGCTAGTTCCACTGTCTTCTCCAGAGCTATCAGTGGAGTTGTTGAGGGAATTTTTTCTGCAGATGTTGTTCTTACTCCTGTGAGTGGAACTGCGCTCAATGGAATGACCTCCATAGGCTTTGATTGTTCCTTCTCCTTTAATAGCCTTTCCAGCTCTTCTTCGATCTCTTTCAACTGTGCATTCTGCTCCATGATCAACTTGAGCATCTAATCATTTTCCCCTTCTGTCTCAACTATCTCCTTTACCTTTGCATCTTTTGTTGGTGGTAGTTGCAACTGTTTCCTCAGAGAGGCTATATTGAATTTTTTATTTTTAAGCATCTCCTCAACTGCTTTCAAATTTGAGGGGTCATACATGATCTTGAGGACCAATTCTTCCAACTTCTTAATTCTGTTATCCTTTGCAAAGGATTATATCTTTTCTAATTTCAGTTGCGTCTAGACATTTCTCAGAGATACCTATAATTTAGTGTCCACAGTAGAAGAGTTTTCCAACGTGCAGAAAATCATTTCCCCAGTTTTCCTATGCAGATCCATTTGATCAGTAGCATGCACATCCCTAGTATGAAACTTGAATGTTGCTCTTTTGTAATCAATGATCTCTTTCAAATATAACACCTGTGGTTGTAGAAATGACATGTGCATTCTACCCTTCTCTGTATCAAATGCAGACAACAATATGTGTTGTGGCATTGAATTCTGTTTCTAAAATTGAGCATATGTACTATTGGTCAGTGTCTGATTTTTCTTTTTGATCAAGTCATACTTCTCAAATATACTCAATTTTGGTCCTACTTTACTAAGTTGGTCGACTAGTGGAGTACTTGTGGGATTCTTACTTGTGGGATTCTTAGGAAAAAATGTAGACATGATCTACTTGCTGCTCATGCTAAGAAGTGACCGATCATCTTTCATGGTTTTAGTGGATTGGATTCCCTTTTCACTAGTCGTGTCAGGTGTGTGGCTGGCTTTTGGCCTTTTGGTGTGTAATTGGAAATCTTCAGCCGAGACTTCTATGACGGAAGGTGAAGTATCCTTCCTGGATATTTTCTCTTTGGGAACCTGTGGTGTAGTCATCTATGAGATGATGACCGAAGTGTCCTTCTCCTCTATCTCAACCAAAGTGTTCAGCTCCCATTCTCCTCAGTCTTGGGTGTATGAACATACGAGACATTTTTGTTTTTAATCCTCATCTCAAAAATTATCCCACACGGATCATAGTGCCAAATGAAACTAGAAAAAAACTTCATTTCTTTCAACAGTCTGTCTGCTTCCTCCCCGATGCCTCAGTTATTGGAGATGAAAGACCCCATTTGCCCATTAATTTTGAGCTACTATTTCTTTTTCAGAGACACAAAATGTATGTCATCTGAGTGCCTTATATATTCTAGGGAAAATATCCTCATGGGTAGATACTTGGGCAGTTTGTATGGAGCTAACTCGCATCTATACACTCTGATCTCAATGTGATTTTGGTAAAGATAACAATCTCCTTTTTTTGCTAGGTCTGAGAGGTGTAAGATCCTATGAATCTCCTCTTTTATCCTCGATTCGGTTCTACCACTGAGCATGCTCACCATTGGATGGTAGAACTGCTTGATAAACTGTTTGAAGCTGAATTTTGTAGAATTTTTTCTAAGCAGTGAAGTCCAAGCTGTTATCGCTTGCGGCCTCCCGTCCTTGTCCATTTTCTGCATTGAAAAGGAGAATTTGTCTTCCTGAAAGAAAGTGAACATGTAGGATAATATTGAGGAATACTGGAACATGCCCTCTATGGAAAAATTTGGAAACTGTTCATGAATACTGTTTGCTAGGAAAGTGTTGTAATCAAACTGAGTGGTATGTCTTTCTTCCGCAAAGAAAATTGAAAAGAAACCCAATATGGGTTTGTCCACCCATTGGTCAGAAAAATACCCAAGCAATGCACAGAGTGATGAGATGACTTGGTTTCCCTTTATTGAGAATAGGGAAGAAGGGTACGGGGGATTTTTCTTGGGGAACTGAGCAGTCTGAGGGAGGAAAAGTTCAAAAATATGGGCTCTTTGAGGGAAATATAACTTCTGGTAAAGCTCTGTGATGACTTCAAGATTGAAAGAGGAGGTAGATTCAGCTTTGGATATTTGCATTATCTGATCGATGGCTTCTGGTGTAATGAAGAACAGAGTCTCTCCTGATGAAGATACTATGGCTCTCTAGTTAGGGAGGTAATGAGCATGGAATTTGAGGGAAAAAGTAGGGAAATGGTGGACCTGGGGGAAAGGATACAAACAAAGGTTGGATTCCTAGAGCCCAATTTCATCACTCTGATCTAAGAAAACCTCTTTGAGCCATGACTACAAATCCCCGAAGTCAAATTCACACCTGGTGTCTGTGATTAAATGATCCTTGTCGGCCAAATGGATCCTGTCGAGGTTGACAAGAGGAGGGAGGAAAGGATTTCCCTCGGCTTCTGCTTTCTTTTTTTTTGGCACCATCACTGTAAAATACCTGCAATTCAAACAAATGTTAGTGGGGATAACTATGGTATTGGATGGTTGACTGAAAACAGAGAGAAAACGGGGAAAAATATGCTCTAGTGCGACGGGAAAAATATTCTCTAGTGAGACGACATAGTAAGTAATGAGACAATGAATGGAAAAGGTAGTTTTAAGCAAACAGATACCTATTGGGTGTGGGAGATAGACCAACAGGCTAAAGGATAAGTTAACCAGTAATAAATTGCCAATGAGTCCTTTGGAGCATGAGATGGAAGGTAACAATGAATGACGAATATGATTGGGTGACATGGTGAGTGTTGATTGGGAGGTAACCATGGTGAAGGGAATTGTAGCTGTTGAAGAGGTGGAATGGACTGACAGAGTTATGAGATGTGACCCTTGGGGATAAAGTGGAAAATGATGCCATGGGATGATGGGTGTATGTCAGAAAATGGTAAGCACTGGGAGTCTGTACCAATGGATTCCTGCCACATAGAGAAGGGGGGCCGCCTAAAAATCATTCCATTCTGAACGGCCCCCCGCATCATTAAAAGAAGACCAGTCAAGGGGGCCCAAAAATCACCATCAGTTGTCCATCAGTGTGCCTGTCACTGGACCATAGATCTAAGCATGACGTTTAACCAACATTATGGAACCCCCCCCA
>CBVK0100604279.1:0-13059 GCA_900067695.1 Picea abies | reverse complement strand
CCCCAGCCTAGCTTCCAAGGTCAGCCCGTCACTTCACCACAGCTAGAGGTAGTCAGAGAGGGGATCTCCCCAACGAAATCACGGGACGATCCCCCGCCACTTCCCCCAAAGACTGTCCCTCTCGCCCGTTTTAGATGGCAAAAACAGTTGTCAAAGACCTCTAGAATGTTTCTAAGTGTTGTTAGGACCTCCAGATGGGTCTTTAGATGTGTTGGGTACGTTTTAAATGAGTTTTAGGCACTTTTATTTTAGTTGTTTAGCGCATGGCCGTGAGTAAAAGTGACTGAAACGAGTGCTTGAAGGTAAATGCTTACAACACCATTCACATGAAAAGATAAAGCAAATAATAAGCAAATGTTTTAAACCATTAATGAATCATCACATGTGAGATAAACTTCAAAAGATATAACCATGTAATCATAGACCATAAAGCATGTAATGATAAAGTGAAAGGATATAACTTGAAATACTTAAATGTTTAAACCATAAACCAATGAATGGATGATGTAAATGTGTGCTTGCAATGAACTTGAAAGAGATAGCTTAAAAGATAAGATAAAGCATGAATGTATATGTTTAAACCATCAACATTTAAACCAAGAGATTATACCATAAGTGTGTTATACCATTAGCACATTAAGCACAAATATATAAAGCATTAAACCATGATCATCAAGCCCATCAGCATCAAAGATTAAACATATGAAACAAAAGTAGGCCGTGAGCTATGCTAGGCCGTGAGCATCATCCAAGTGTGTGTGATAGATGTGATCAAGATATCATAAACAAGTAAATTCACTTAATCACCAATTGCAATGTATGATATGTTGTTACCAAGTGAAGCTGTGTAAACGAAAGATAAACCTTAGAGCATAAGAGAATTAAACCACAACTTGCAATGTGTAATATGAGATAGTAATCAAATGAGGCCGTGAGCCTAGAGGTGTGTGAGGACTGTGTTTATGTTAGCAGAAAGATAAAGGACATTTTAAAGCATTTAGAGTCATAAACAGCCACCTCTTGATCCAAATATTATATGCACTTAAGATCTAAATGCTAAACCATTTAAAGAGCATCTTAAGTGTGTGTAAATTAAGTGTTCATGAGAGCAAAAGATGATGAATCAATTAGGTGTTAGAACCATAAACATTAGTTCATCAATCCAAATATGTATGCACCTAAAACACTAACAGTGAATGAATCAACAGCAGATTAAGTGTATGCAAGTGTTAAAGGTGTGACAGCTTAGGAAACTGAAAGATTAAGAACTTTATCACAAATGCTAAACTATCAAACACAACCAAAATACCTTGTATGCATGCCACAATGTAGGCAGATTAAACCATTAGCACATGTGTTAGATTATGAGCTACTAACCAAGTGTATTGTGTTGTCATGCAGCAGTAAAGTCAAAAGGCTGTGGGCATAAAGGTCAAGTAAGGACGTGGAGATGAGGTCACCTACAGCCGCAAGGAGGAGGGCTGTGAGGAACTCAACTCAAACAGGTCAAGAGTTAAAGCAAGGTTAGGCCGAGGGATCAAATAAGGTACTAGGTCGTGAGGGTGAAGAGGTAGGACCGTGGGCTTAAAGTGCCTTCAAAGGTGGACAAAACCATGAGTAAAGTGAGGCAAAATAAGGCCTTAGGCCGTGAGCAAAAGGGCTCCCAAAGATGGCTAGGTCGTGGGCCAAAAAGTGGTGTATCAAAGTGTTAAAAACTTAATCCAAAACCACTAAAAGAATGTGCTAGGTTACCAAAGAGATAGTCTTAGTAAACAAATGAACTTAGCAAGTAGAAACCACTAGATCATATGCTATCTAATCAAATCAAACAACTTCAAGAGTAATGGATCTATAACATGTAAACATTATGAAGCTATCTAACCATAAACATAGAAAGCCAAAGCATATGAAGTATTTAGAAGGAAAACCAAACTTGCAAATCAAAGATTAGCTAAGAAGTGATCAAGATCTAAGCTAAGATAAAACCACAAGTAGATTTCCTTAAAGCCAAGGCGATATTGGGGATGACTCCCCCAAGGTGCCGGCAAGTGAGGCTATCATTAACAAGACAAACTTGCACAGAAAAGGGGGGCTTTGAGTCCAATCACTCGGGTGAATCCGAGGCGTTCTTGAATGTGAACGAAGGACAAGCTGCTGGCCTACCCCTCAGGCAAGAACTATCTTGCTAATGCTAGCAAACATTAGGTTTATTTCAACTTAAAATGAAAGAATGAAAGAATCAACACCTCTACAATGGTCAAGGTGGTGGCAAGCCTACCGATTTTGACCAATGAGGGTAGCAGATATAAACAAAGTAAATAATCAACTAGATCTAAGTTAAACTAAGTTATATAAACAAAAGAATGATCAGATCTAAGCTATGTTACTTCTTTGGATCCAAGAACTTAGAAAAACTTCAGAAAATTAGTAGAAAAGCAAAGGAGAAGGGAGAGATGTTACCCAAGCTTAAGGAAGGCAAGCCTGGAAGCCTCCCGGGTGTTGTATGCAGCAAATAACCTCAATATGTGACACTGTCCTGCAAAACCAGCAAGCTAAACCCTGCTAGAAATGCTGCAAAACACCAAGAAAAGTTATGGAAAATTTCTGTGCATGCACAGAAAATTTCCAGCCAACAAATAGAGTATAGAAATGATATATATGACCTCTCTAAAGCTAAAACAAAGGCTGAAAAAGTGTATGGAATGACTGCAGAAAAAGTTATGATAGAAAGAAAGAAATTTGGAGTTTGTGAAAGCCTCAAGGGAGGAATCTTCCTCGAACCTTGTCCCAAGTGAAGCTTTAGAAATGACCTGCAAAAGCTTAGTACAAACAAGTATATGGCATAGATAGTCTACTAGAACAACACTAAGAAGAGATCACTACAAGCCTAGGTCATTCAAAATAAATCATAAACTAGTGATGGATAACATTCAACTAGCTTACCCAAGTAAAAACTCAAGATCAATACCATAAACAAATCTGCAAGAAGTTGAGCAATATCACCTCATGTGGTGGAGCATAAAAGATAACTAAGAATGCACCATGTAGTCCTCCAAAGCTTTTTCTTATTATCAAAAAATATGAGAGCAATGAGATGGATGAGAATGTGGCAAGAGCAAGGGGATGGAGTTGTGAAAAATTTCAGCATAATAGTGTTAGCAAAAGATTGGTGAAGAAAAAGTGAGGAGAGGGGTTCCTTTTATACCTCTAGAGGTCCAAGGAAGTGACTTGGATCAATGCCAGGTGTTGGTTAGCTAGCTAGAGGCTCAAATCTCTAAGAGAGGGCGCCCTAGCTAGGGTTTTGGTCTTTGGAATGATGCAAAAACGAAATGGTGATGTGGAGGCTTGAGAATGGTTGAGAAACCATCTAGAAAGGGTGAGTTAGGCATCTTGGGAAGACCCAATTGCTAAGAATAGAAGTTAGTTAGGGTTTTGGATGGGTTATGGTCCATTCACAAAGAAGAGGGGCGCACCAAAGGAGAGAGAAAAATGGCGGCTAGGTTAGGAGAGGGTGTTGGGGAGTAGAAAAGTCACCAAAAGGGCGCCTTGGGTAGTGGGAAGACAACACACATCCTAAAAATGGAACATGGGTTAGGTATAGGGTAAGGGGAGTGCATCCCCAACCAATGGGGCGCACCACAAGAGAGGACGTGAGGGTTTAGAGTGAGTTAGATTTAGTTAAGGAAGAGTCTAGAGGTTAGGGTTTTAGCTTTTAGGTTTTTGGTAGCCTAGGGGAGCGCTCCACATGTGTGGAGTGTCTTTTGAGCTCCCCAAGGAGTTTTTAAGGGTTTAGTTAGTTAGTGGGACGTATTTCCCCCTAGGGCAAGGAAAAAGATGGTCAAAAACTCAATTAATAAGTTAAATTAAGTTAGGAAAAAGTTGGGAAGGGGTTGGGTAGGTTAGGAGGGTCTCTTCTTGCCACTTTCCACCTTTTCATCCACTCATAAACTCAAAATTACAATGACTTGTGATATTTTAATAATATCACCTTAGCAATTAAAATTGTTGTTATTGACTCTAACTGACTCTAAGTGGACTTTGACATAGCAAAAATAGTCCAACTGAGCTGAAACTTGGCCAGTGGGTGTAGGGAGTGCTATTCCATTCATTTTGAGCACAAATACCCCTATCTTTCTCCCAAAGACGATGTTTTTACAATATTAAGCTCAAAAATAATTAATTAATTTAATTAATTAAAAAAAACTACTCTAGACTCGACGGAATTCCGCGAAACTTCAGACACTGCCTGGCATGGTCATTTACAATAACCCTAAGAGGTTACTCAATGAACGAGATCACCAGAGCGCCTTCCACCACTTTGGAGGAAGCCTGGGAGGGAAAAACTCAATGGAGATTAACCTGACTAGTTAGGCCACATTAATCCCCTGAGATGAAAAAACCCTCGATGAAAGGAACTCCCCTGATGTCATCACCCAAGGTACCTGACCTAACTATGATCCATGCAGACATTATTACATTATATACCTTCGCAGGGGTGCGGAAATCCCGTTTACAAAAATTCAAGTGCTGGTGTTTAAAAACACCCAGTAGAACCATCTCTGTCTCTGACATAGAATAATCTTCATGAAAATGAGTTGACCTCGGTGCTAAACCAGCGGTCAACAACCAGGACCAGGGATATTTCATAGCCCTAATTGTAATGTAAAGGGTACAGTTCGGCCCCACCTTAATGTGATTAATAATTAATCTAAAAGAAAATTAATCTAGTTAATATTAATTATATTGTGAGCTAGTGAGGTCGGCCCTGTTGTGCCAATAGACACTTTTGTTGACAGGTTCAGTCTAGTATAAGTAAAGGTAAATTCCCCATTGAGGAATCATATCTTTCATGTGAGTTTGGAAATTTCAGCAAGTACACCTTCTTGGAAAAAGTGCGCACCTCTCTTGGGCGTTAGTCTTCTAGGGTTTGAGCAAGCTCTTGTGTGCTAGGTTTTATTGATGGTGAAGGTCTTTCTCTTGAAGAATATAGCAAAGGATTTTGGCTGGGTTTTCCTCCCTTGTTGAGAAGGGTTTCCCAGGATACTTCTTGTGTTCTTGTGCATGGTGTTTCCTCTTGTGATCTTGGTTGTTGGAACATTATTGGTTATGGTTAAGTAAAATGCTAAAATGGAATGAACTTCATGCTTAACCTTGCTCATAGAAAAATCAACACTTGGAAAATATCTGCAACTACATCATCTCCTTGTTGTCAAATGTCAAAATTAGTAGTAACCTCATATGATAGTTGTAAAGGCACATTTGGAAATGACCCTCAATGTCGTAAATGGGATCGCCATCATACCCAATCACATCCCATTTACATTTCCCAACGTGTATGAACTCGTCAATATTATCAACCATGTCATTACCTTTATCATAACACGAAGGGCCTAAAACATCCAAGGGATCCTCTAATTGTTCTTCACTTTCCAAATCACAAAATAAAGCATCTTCAAAATCTTGGAAAGGGAAATAACTTATCGTATTCACTTCCTGTTGTGCAGGAGCGTCGAAGACTTGGATGACTTCATCAAATGAAAAAGCAAGCATCAATGCTTCATCCTTGTTATCCCCGATTTCTAGGGATAACTAGGAGATCATGTCTCGAGGCCCACAGGTCCTAGACATGGAGTACAGAGAGCAGGATTGACCTAAGCATGGCCCCGGAGGGCCCATCCTTTTCTTCTTTCGTCAGATTCGTCTTGTTAGCAGCAGCACCATCCATCACCATCGGCTTGGTCTTGTATCGAAGAAGGCTCTTGCTCCATGAGGTAATTGGTCCGGGTATCATGGTATGTCTCACTTTTGATCATTATAACCTTTAAATGTATGCATCTAATTCCTTTTATTTCTGACAACTGCTTGGATCTTACATTGGCCCACTTGACCATGCTTGGGGAGATTGACTGGGTGCCCTAGCAAGCCTGTACCTGTAGGTTTTGGTTTGCCACTAGGAGATTTCTGAAGAGCCATCGTCCGCTCCCATCATACCCCCACTTTTCCATCTTATCTCCCGCTCATCTGTCCCATTCCCCTTGTCCGGGCATTAGGATGATTTGTTTGTGGGGTTACACCTTATCTCATGGGAAGAAGGGGCTAAAGGCCTAGAAGGTAAAAGCAGCTGGTAAAAGATAAAAGCCTAGAAATAAAACCTCGAGATGCTTTGCCCAGGGATCCCCGAGAAGGCAATAAAAGGCCTCTCAGCAAGAAACAAGAGGGACCCGAAAAAATAACAAACAAGACCTAATCAAGAGGATAAGGGGTCTCATCACGAGCCAACCTATTATGTTCATGGGTACCTAACAGCATGACATTGCCACCATCTGGTTACCACGCCAAGGCAGTGACCTTTGGTTGCATGGCCAAGGGAAAGGGGGTCTCATCACAAGCCAGCCTTAACATATCTGTGAAAGTACTTGTGGGTAACACTGTCAGCTTTGGTCACCACGCCAAGGCAGTGTCCTCTGGTTAGCCCTTGAATAAAAAGAAAAAGCAAATAAAGAAAAGAATAAAGGCAAGAAAGGGCTTGGAAAAAATTGCATCCATGACAGGTACAGCTCGCCTTCTACAAAGGCACAAACAGGTAATATCATGCATCCCTGGCTCTCACTCTACCCGTATGTTTGGACATCCCTTAGCCACATCACCTCATTTACATGACTTGGATGAAACCCCTTGGAAACTTTCCTTTCCTTATGGATACTTGCCCAATAGGGTGTCTTGTCCTTTTTCTCAACCTTGTATTGTAGGTTTTTGTAGAGTCTTTGAGCTATTGAATGATATATCAAGGTTTTATTGCATATGTTTGATAATATTAATGATGAAATGTGATTAACATTGCTATGATCCCTGTGACTAATGAGCCCATGGAGGGCGTAGTTTTTGATGTGCAGGACCATGCCCGACGGACATGTACCATTTAGATCGGTACACATGGGGAGATGATTAGTTCGAACCTCCATGGGGCTGAAGAGCCCATCAGATGGTTGCTGAGACCCCGTCAGAGGGGCAGAGACAGGACAGTGTTTGACCGAGGTTTTGCACCGGAGAAGAAGAGGATGTTTCACCAAAGGCACTTTGGCAGAGCCCAACCTAGGGGGAATGACCGCTTTTCAGTGGAACGTTGGCCTTGGAAGGCTCAGAGCGCCCCCATCCTTACCATGACGTCATCCAGCTTCATGGTCATTCTTGGAGGCAGACTGGGCAGCAGTGGCACGTGTGGCATGTTGGAGAAGCCCCTGGGGGGCTAACGTTTTGCTCCTGGATGTCTCATTTTCCCTAAAAGGGGCTAGCACCTCCCTTGAAGGGGCTTTTACCTTTATTACAGCTCAGTTAGGGTTTTAATTTGACAATTTAATGTAAAAACAGTATGATTTTGGTTTAAAGCCTTGTCGGCTAATTTTTATGACCTAAAATTAATTAAAGGTCATTGATACAGTATATATTGAGTTTTATCCTCATTTTGACATAACACAGAACTCACTCTCCTAGTGAGATCTGATTTTTGCGCCCTACTTGGGTATTTGTTCTCTTTGAGTGAGGTGCACTTGTTGAAGGAAGGATTTTCTTGGCATTTTTGGTATTTCTCTTGAAGGAAGGTTTACAACTAGGGTTTGCAATGCTATTTCATCATGACATGTAAGTGTTTTTTCTGCAAAACTTCTTAATTGAATGGTTGTGGTCTTATATTCTTGCATTTATTATAAATTTTTCTGATTTTAAAACCCTAGGGGACAAACACACAAGTAGGTCGTTGTCTCATGTCCCCTAAAAGAGAAATTCTCAGCCATTGAAGAAGGAAGGAAGAGCCTAGTTGTTGCTACACTCTTATTACTTCTTTCCCTGTGCTAGTCATGCCTTTTAAAAGTCAAGAAGGAGGAGACGTCCCAGGCCTAGGTTATCTACACCTAGGGTCATCCTGCTTCTAGGGTTTGGTGATAGGGCCTTGCCTTTGCAACACTCTCCCTCACCTCACTCTCGTGTCTTGATTTATCTTTTATGCTAGCCGTTTTGCCAAGATAAACCTAAGGAGGGAGGAAAGAGCACGAGGTCTTGCTTAAGCAACACCGGAGTGAGCCTCTTTCCCCTAGGGTTTTGTTTCTGGGGCCCTGCCATTGCAGCACTTCAAAACTCTTCCCTCTAGTCCTTAGCCTTTTCCCTTTAACCTTTGTGTCCTCTCTTAATTTGACTCCATTTACCCTTAGACACTGATCTTAGGTCTCCAACGTTGAAGTGATAGTGGTCAAACAAACTTTCAAACTCTTATAAATTGAAACCCTAACTAACTACTAACCCTAATAAGGTTGACGTCATCCTTGGTTATTCCATCTTGACGCAGCAAGTTCTCTTTATAGGCAATTGGATGGTGGTTTCATGCATTTATTGAATAAGGGATTGATTGAATACATTGACTGCTACATCATCTTGACATTTATTGGTGAATTGATATTATTTCCATTGCTGTATTAATGAACATTGATTTCATCAATATCTATTTGTCATAATTGCTTATATATTGATATTAGATAGTTGTATGAAGTACTAACCCTTTGATTCATAGCCTGCATGTATTAGTCAACTGTTGCTTTGCTCCGGGCAGGTGTTCTCATTTGGGCCTACACTTCATTATTGGTTGTTTAGCCGGACTATCTGCTCTTGGTGGTGACCTGTGAAGAGGGAATTTCACTTTGACCTTTATACCTTAGCCTCTTCAAAACTCCAGGTTACCAGGGACGTCTCCCCTGGGCCTAACCTCCCTAAAGAGAAAGAACCTCCCCATTGTGGTGACATTGGGTGGGGTAGGTTCCTGTTACGCCAGTTTGGCCTCTATCTTCTAGCCTTTTGACCTCGCTACAAATTGTGCGATAACAGTCCTCATGACTTGCCCCTACATCTTTAGCTTCATAATACAGAGGGTCTAACTTGTCCAAGGATTCCCTTTCTTCTTCACCTTTTGAATCATACAATAAGGTATCGTCAAAAACCTGAAAAGGGAAGTGACTAACCTTATCCTCTTCCTTTTGTGCAGGAGGAATAGTATCTCGGATGGCTTCATCAAAGGGAGGAGCACACATTAATACTTCGTCATCATGTTTGATATATTCAGGCTCTCTCTCTTCGACCAGGTCTTCATTATCCTCGGTAGAAGCATGAGTAAATTCTTGCTCTTCCTCATGGGATTAGAAACCTTCATTAGGATCTGTCTCCTCAACCTCTTGTTAGTCGATGACTTGTTCCCTTCTTTCCTGGAATTTACTAATAAAGATCTTAAGGGAAACTAATCTCTACAGACTAAGAGTATCTGGGGTATCTTTGGGGTTATCAACTTTGATTTATGGAGTAAAGAGGTGTTCTCCCTTGAAAAAAGAGATATTTTGCTCGAGTTGTATAGCCCTGTGATAAGCTTATTGGATTGTTCTTGGCCCTTTTTTATCGAGGAGAAACCCTAATTGCACTAAGAGTGCATTGGTATAGAGGTAAACGAGGTACTTGTCTTCAAGACGATGGCTTCTAGGAATTTGTTGTAGCAAATTCTCAAACCTGGTATGGAATTCTTTGATAGTCTCGTTCTTAGTTTGTTTCATGTACTCAAGTCTTTTTGTTAGCATGTGGATATCTTCTAATTTAATACCCCATTTATCGAGAAAGGTTTCTTCTAACTGGTCCATAGATGTGATGCTAGCATCAAGGAGATCATCATACCATTTCCTAGCATAGCCATGAAGAGTGGCAGAGAAAAGTTTCATTGCCAAATCTTCATCATCAGCACTGATAGGGTGGAGTTGAAAGAAAGCCCAAAAATTACCCATGTGATCTTTTGCCCTAACCCCATCATTACCAGTGAATCTAGGGAGCCAATTTTCATACCTCGGAGGTATTTGTCGAGGGTAACCTGAAATTTCGCTCATATCCAAGGGTTTAAAATTACCTGGGTCCCATTGAGAAGCCATGGTTGGCTTTATCATTGGTGGAGTCGCCAGATAATCCTTCTAGGGATTATCAAAGGGAAAAGAGGAAATCACCCTCAGTGGAGTCGCCAAGTAAGCTTTGAAGGCTCCAAGTAAGCTTTGAAAAGTGAAAGGCTTTGAGAAAAAGTCTTACCGAAAATTTGTCGTTCGGAGAAAATTGACTCGATGTTCCCCGACAGCGACGCCAAAAATGTTATCGCGCAACCTATACTTTCCCAAAGCCCAAGGCAAGTGAAACAAGATTGGCGTAACAAGGGGGTAACCTATCACTGTCACCTAAATAGGAAACCCCTTTTCTGTTTAGGAGTAAGGTAAGACTACCCCAAGGGAGACGTCCCTAGTGACCTAAAGGGCTGGTGAAACTAAAGCAAGGATGCAAAGATAACCCCCCTCTCATTGATCACTCAAGTCAAAAGATCTTGTTGAGTTTATGTCTTAAGAGATGAAACAAAATGTAATAGGTGAAGTGTACCTGCCTAGAACAAGACAACAAGCAAGCCTATGGCAGTTTTAAGTACAAAATGATATTAGCTTCAATAAGAAAATAAACCAATGAAATATATGCTAGCTGATATAAAATTGCAGCAAAACGGAAGTTTGCAACAGCAATAGGTATTTTGTAACAACTGCAAGAAATATGCCTCAAAATTGCTTGAAAAGACAATGAAAAGATAACATTTACTAGGTAGAATGATAATCAAATGTCATAAGCAATTTTAGAAGTGTTTAGCTAGCATTCAATGTAGATTATGCAGAAAATTTGCTGCTTTAAGATGGTTGTAGCAGTGATTATAACAGCAGCAAGTTAAAAGTTAGTGTTCCTAGAATAAGTTAGCAAATTAGTCAGGTTAGTAGGATAGCAAATGAAGTTTGAGTGTAGGTTGATCTCTCAAGAGGGAAGAGGTGAAGACTATTGGTGAAGACTATTGCCACTATGGGGGTAATGGAGTCAAGAGGTGGCAGCATTTACTTGGAGGAAACAACAACCATGATATTGCTGATCTAAGTAAAGGATGAACTTACGAAGAGTAGTACCTTAAGTCTTCCTAGAATCCAAGCTTTGAGAAGGTAAGCTAACTAGGATGTAGGCTCTTCTAGGCCCTAGCGCTTCCTTCTCCTTAGCCTTATTAGAAATTGAATTTATATGAAACCACAATTAATCAAGACCTCTAAAGTGCTAGCATCTTAGGGCTTTAGAGGCTTGACAATATAAACCAATTAGGCAAAGTCTAGCAAATACAAAGTGAAGTAGTATCTTAAGTTCTTCACTTCTAGGGTTTATCAAGCATGCAATTTCATAATCTTTATCATGAGCAAGAAAATGTACTATAACCATTCAAAAGTATTGACAAAAAGCAAATTTACTTACTTCACCAAGAATAATAATGCATGAAAACACTAGATTACCAAATGACTTCACCAAAATTGATCCAAGTTGCAAAATATAGATTCCAAGACAAGTGTGCCTTCCTTATTTCAGCCAAAGACAACCCAAATAGGGCGCAAATTTCAGTCCTTTCCTCTTGTGTGAGAAGTTGTGATGTAAAAATGAATGTACTTTATGTTTATTTATACAAAACTTTGACCTTTAATTAATTTTAGGTCAAAATTAAGGCCAACCTTGCCAATTTACAATAAAATCCAATTTTGACATAATAAAAATTAATTAGCATCTAAAGACATCTCCAAGGATGACGTCATGCCCTTCTAGGGTGACGTTGGGGCCTAAAGGTGGAACGTTGAGCCTAAAATGTAGGGTGCTTGGCCTCCAGAGGCCCCAGATGATGCCCACATGTGCCACCGAACTCATAACTGCCTCCAAAATGAAAATCCTAGCTCTGGATGACTTCTAGGGTCATGATGGTGACGTCCGGGGCCTTCAAGGGCCAACGTCCATGTGGAAGAGCAAGGTCTCCCTGGGTCTAGGTCTGCCAGGGTGGCCCCAAAGGCAGTGTCCTTCCTTTTCCCGGTGCAAATCTTCAGTTTATTCTTACCCCTGGCTGGGGTTGCAGCATCCATCTGTGGGCTTTAAGCCCTCATGAAGGTCTGAGCTAATCATTCCCTCATGTGTACCTGTCCACTGAGCAAGGTGCTACAGCAACAAGAAGTATGTCCTCTAGGGGTTCATAAGTCCCAGGGATAATAAGCATGTAAATCACATCCAATAATTAAATTACCCAAACATCTGCATCAAACCCCCCTTAACCCAGACAAATGCTCAAAGACGTTATGCAATTTGACAAGTTAGGTTTGGAGAAGGTCTCAGGGTGTCCTATTGGGCCAACCTCCCTTAAGTTTGGGGTGTTTCCCAAGTGGGAGCCAATCCCTTGAGTGTATGAGGTGGAATGGGGTAAGTATTTGGGCATGGGGTGCATGTAATAATAGGGAAATGTGAATTCTTACCTGTGAATGCCTTCGTAGAGGGCGAGTTGCACCTTGTCATAAATGCAATTGTTTCCTAGCCCATTCATTGCCTTTTATTCTTAGCTTTAGTTCTTTTGATCTTTTGCTTTTGTGCTTCAAGGGAAAAGTTGAGGGCCACTGTCCTGTTTGATGACCAAAGGTGACAGCGTTATCCACAAACATTCACGTAAATGAGAAGGTTGGCTCATGATGAGACCCCCTTTCTCTTGGTTATGCCACCAAGAGCCACTACCCTGGTTTGATGGCCAGATAAGTGGTAGTGTCACACCGCTACATGCCCCTGGTCCATAATAGATCGACTCATGATGAGACCTCCTATCCGTCAACTGGTAGCTTGAGTGTTTATGTCCCTTATGGGTCCCCTTTTCTTACTTGGAATATTTTCACTGCTTTCTCAGGGATCCCTGGGCAAAGCATCTCAAAGGTTTCAACATTGGCTTTTAACTCTTGCCAACTACTTTTACCCTTTGGGCCTGTTGACCACCTATTCAACTAGGGGGTCAACTCTGTTAGAATATAGAGGATTGTGCTCGTTTAACCATTAACGATACCCTCGTCACCCAACCACAGGCCTTAAGCCACCCTCCGAGCACCTTGACCTTGACCGAGAAGAGAATTCTGGCTGCAATCTATAGCCAAGAGAGGCTAAATGCACCAAGCAAAAGAA